>JAWQEG010004861.1:0-32500 GCA_033782935.1 Petrolisthes cinctipes
CCCTAAAAGCAGACCAGCCTGAGCCTCCTCTCAATGGCCATCTCTGTTGGTGTGTTTACATCATTGACGCTAACGACGGGGCACCAGGTTGTCTCATTTTACCTCCCTACCCTTCCGTTTCCTCTCTTCTTCCTCCTCCTTTACGCTAGGCCTTCTCTCACTATTCTGTTTATACTTTTATAACATTTTCCTATCCTTCCTATTTCATTATTATTATTAATATTATTATTACTATTATTATTATTATTATTATTTTTTTTTTTTTTTTTTTTTTTTTTTTTAGTATCAATGTTATTCTTATTATAAATGTTTTTCATATAGGGGTGACCATAATAGTTAATCCTAAAAGTACTGTACAATCATAATTACGTATATCTAATATACAACAAGTGATCAAGGCAAGTCAATTGTATAAACAGCAAATAAAGAGGACAACACAGCATCTCCTCCTAGAAGGGTGGCTTGATGGGCTTAAGGAAGAGGAACAGACACACAAACACACACACACAGCAGCAGCAGCAGGAATACAGAACGGTACACCTTTCATCTGTCCACATACTCACATACAAAACAGTGTAGTATACCTTCCATCCACACACACAGCCACCCACCCTCTGTATATCTACCCAACACACACACACACACACACACACACCTAACTCCATGGTGTATTGTAAATTATTTTCCTTTTCTCACCTATCTGCTGTGAATTCTCTATCGAGTTTATTTCATTTACCTTTAATTCATTCCCCAACTTGACTGAGGCACCACTGTGATTATTCTTACACTGACCTCATCTCTCTTTTGTTTTATGTAGAGGATTTAATGAGATACTTTCTGTGTTATAACTTTCCATCTATTTATTATTGTACATTTTCTCACGACATTCAAATCTTCCTTTACATTATTTATCTGTGAGTGGCCTTGACTCAGAACAACCACTTTTTCTTTCACTTTCAAGATAAGCTGCCCAATCCTGTCTCTCTCACTCCTCCTGTTTTCATCTTACTTTATACTTCCTCTTTCCATCCACCACTTTATCCCTCCCACCTTTTTGCCTCTTCCTACAGCTAGTAATCTTGTTAAACTCTTGGTTATTACTACAAATGTGGCCCTCAGTTCTACCAGCCTCTACAACCCATACACAGTCTATACCCTCCAACCTGAAGAACAAATTACAGCTCCCTTTTAGTCTCTGCCTTATAAATACCCTTTCTAAGCATTCAAGTACCGCCCACTATAAATTATATTTCTCACCCTATACCCACCTCTACTCCCCATACACTGTAAACTCCTTAAACCGAAGTGCAAATCCCCCCTGCCACAACAGCAATTCATCCCTCTCCCCTAAGTAGATCATCATCATCCCCCTACTCCCCCCACCCAGGGTGAATTAACCGGGCTGGTATACACCAAAACAAGAGGCTGGATCATTCCCATGCAGATTTAATCAAAGCTGTTCCCCGGTTTACGTTCGCCCTCACCACCATTTACATAGGGACGCCTCGCATGATTCAAGGGGGATGGATGCCTGGGATGGGATAGAGGGTAAGAGGGAGAAGACAAGCATTGGAACAAGCGGATAGACTGCCAAAAGATAGTCTGACAGAAAGAGACATGAAGGGAACAGGGAATAGTGAAATGAACTGATGATGAAAGAAAAACAAAGACAGTGACTGACAGGCGGAGAACAAAGTATAGGAGAAAATGAAAGAGGTTGAAAGAAAGAGATGATTGGAAAAGTTGTTCAAGAAATGAATGAGTGAGAGAGGAGAGGAAGGTGAGGAGGTGAGTATAGAGTAGCAAGGAGTGAATAAGAGAGAAGAGAAGAGGAGTGGAGAGGAGAAGTATTTGAGTAGCGAAAAGAGGAGGGGAGAGAAGAGAAGAGGAGAGAAGAGGAGAGGAAAGTAGTAGAGTATCGAAAAGAAGAGAGGGAAGGTGAAGAGGAGAGGAGAGAGGAGAAGAGGAGAGAGGAGAAGAGAAGAGGAGAGGGAAGTAGTAGAGTAACGAAAAGAAGAGAGGGAAGGTGAAGAGGAGAGGAGAGGGGAAGAAGAGGAGAGAGGAGAGAGAAGAGGAGAAGAGAAGAGGATAGGAGAGGAGAAGAGGAGAGGAGAGGAGAAGTAGTAGAGTAGCGAAAAGAGGAGAGGGAAGGTGAAGAGGGGAAGAGAGGGGAGGAGAGGAGGGTGAAAGAACAGACAGCCAACTCCTATACAACTGTTTACTCACTGGAGGGGCATCAAAGGAGGCCGGAGAGGGTCAGTCGGTAGCCGGAGTCAGTCGGGGCATTTTTTCTTGTAAACACACAAGTTGCCCTCCCTCACCTTCCTCACCTCTTCTCTCTCACTTTATTTGTCTTCTCTCTTACTCCCTTTTCTCTTTCTCTATTGTTTCTCTCGCTCTCTCCTTGGCTTCCTTTCTCTCTCTTTCTCTCTCTCTCTCTCTGTCTATCTATCTCTCAGTCTATTTATCTATCTGTCTATTTATCTATCTGTCTATCTATCTATCTGTCTATCTATCTATCTGTCTATCTATCTATCTATCTATCTATCTGTTTATCTATCTGTCTATCTATCTATCTGTTTTTCTGGCTATATATAACCTGTCTTTTATTTTACCTTTTATATCTTTGTGTAGTTATTTCAGTCCCTCACTTTCTTCCCGTCTTTCAACTTCCTCATTCCTTTCCATTCCTTTCGTCTCCCCACCTCCTCTTGCTCTTCATCTTCCTCTCCTCCTCCTGTCTTTCCTTTGCCTCCACACAATAACATTCCAAGTTTATCGTGTAGGTTCCCCACTTGTTACCTCCACCAAGGCCACTTAAGTCACCACCGATAGTCCCAACCACTTAAAATCCTGTATACACCTGCACACACCACCTCTTAACCACCTCTGGGCCCACCAACATCGCGAACATTCACATTACTCTAGCCAGCCAGTCAGCCAACAACTCTACCATTTTAACTCCTATAACTTTCTCAATCTAAGATCCTGAGTCGACCTTTACTTTTACAATCAGCAGCAATACTGTAGTACCACACTACAAGTATCTCCCACCAGTCCATTGATTATATCTGCCATTTATAGTTTTTTCTAACCTGAATGATCACCTTCATGACTTTTTTGGTCAATAATATTCCCGTTGTTACTAAACTGCTTACCTTTGTTATTATTTTATTACTAACAATAATTGAGGAAACTTCAGAGTCCAAATCAATCTTTTCAACTGTGCAAAATGTTATGGTATGTACCATTAAAAGTATTAATCTTTACCATTATAGGGATAAGTCCAACATTATAGAATGCACTGTGTCTCAGCCCTACCTTGACTTCCAACACTTTCATCACTATACCATCACCACCACCATTGTAATCACCACTGCTACCACCATTACTAACACCAAAACTACACCATCACCAATGCCACCAGTAAACCACAACCAACATTACCACTGCCAACACTACCATCATCACCACCTCTACTACTACCAACACTATCACAATGCCACCAGTAAACCACAACCAACATTACCACTACCACTGCCAACACTACCATCATCACATCATCACCTCTACCACTACCAACACTACTACTACCAACAACACTACCACTGCCACTACCACCAGGGAGGGTCAGTTAGGTAGTGTCATGATGAAGATGTTTGTGATTTCCCCCGGGCACTCTAACCCTGGGAGACAAGAACTGCCGACTGATGCTGCCTAAGATATGGAAGGTGGCAGAGAGAGAGAGAGAGAGAGAGAGAGAGAGAGAGAGAGAGAGAGAGAGAGAGAGAACTGCCGACTGATGCTGCCTAAGATATGGAAGGTGGCAGAGAGAGAGAGAGAGAGGAGAGAGAGAGAGAGAGAGAGAGAGAGAGAGAGAGAGAGAGAGAGAGAGAGAGACTATACAGAGAGAGAGAGAGAGAGAGAGAGAGAGAGAGAGAGAGAGAGAGAGAGAGAGAGAGAGAGAGAGAGAGAGAGAGAGAGAGGAGAGAGAGAGAGAGAGAGAGAGAGAGACTATACACACACACACACACACAGACGGTAAGAATGAGGTAGTGAAGGGGAATGAAAGTGTTGAGAGCTGGAAGGGTTTGCTGGCTTTTAATTGGCTGATGTTTTTATGTCGTTTTAATGAGAGTCATTTTACTGGAAAGGGGAAATATTCTCATAGCATTTGCATGGCCTTTTTTTTCTAATTATAGTTGGCAACATTTTTTTAGTTATAAACATTAACTGGGAAAAGCAGTAGTACGTGTCATGATTATCATAATTATTTAGTAATACATCTTCTACCACTTAACAGAAGTACAATTATTAAACATACATTTGAATACGTAACTATACGTTTATAATTATTAATAGTTATACCGGAGTAAAAATGATGACACTAAGACTAAGTACCTATCATGTGAATGTGTTACTATCATCAATAATGTTAAATAAATACGGTAATTATCCTGCATTATTAGCAAAACAGAACTCTATGTAATTTGAAAACACAAAGTTTCATTTTTGATACAATTAACTCATCCATCCATACTACTCGTCCTCTCCTGGATGGGAAAGAAAAAGCTACGATGTGGTGAAATTTCAGTCAGATTCTACATTCACGTCCTCTGCCACCAAATGTCAGTGTAATCTATAGACCTGTGTGGTGTAGTATGCGTATATATATTGTTCATTATCCATACCCACACATCATGGTGAAGCATAAGCCCGCATAGAGTTCCCAAGAGAGTTAATGGTTGTTTTGGTACAGTATGCCAGAACTCCACAAACAAACCATGTGATAACCCTGACCTTTGGTGGTAGGGGACGGGACTTTAGGGTCTGACTGTACCGCTACACGTCTCATAGTGGCCTCAACAAATGTACAGTTCATGCAGTATTATCGAGCGACCCAAACGAGTTCATGTATATGTCAGGGCGACTCAGGCACGACTCTGGTATAAGGTTACTTGAGCACGCATCCTCCTCTCTCTTCTCATATAGGAACCCTGCATACCAACGATACAAGTTCTATCACCGCAAATAGATTAATACAAAACAAGGGTACGGGTATCTGAAAGCTAAACTGTTACTGCAATAAACAGGAAGATAGAAGTAGGAAAATAAAACAGGCCTGGAAGGACATCAGGCTATGGACAGACAATAATGAGCAAGGCAAAAAGGACAAGATTGGATTAGCAGCCATGCAGGAGTAGGACGAATAACCAGAGTATAAATGTAAGGCACAATTGGACGGCAGGACTATCGGGTAGAGATTCAGGTAGCATTGCGTGTTGTAACTCCTGGTCTCAAGATATTACCACGAACGCTTGGAATATCCTTTACTACCATTTCTCATTCCCTTTCTAAAAAATTCCTCATGCATTATTTTGTCAAATGACATTGAATACTACTATCTCACGCGTGTGTATAGAAACTGGACTACAGTCGATTTGATTTATATGTTATGATACAATAAAAGCCCCCATGGCATGTGTAATACAGTACAGGAGAGAGAGAGAGAGAGAGGAGAGAGAGAGAGAGAGAGAGAGAGAGAGAGAGAGAGAGAGAGACGGTTTGCGTCCTTCACTCTTAGCTGACTTTGCAAGCTGTTCGTGTTGCAAGCAGTCAGGGTTCAATGTGGGTCCATGGGGACGAGTGGGTGGCTTGACGAATAGAGCCACGAATTGTAGAAGAGACTTAGATAATGTGAGATGGAGGCAATAGGAGTATGAGAGAGAGAGAGAGAGAGAGAGAGAGAGAGAGAGAGAGAGAGAGAGACGAGAGAGAGAGAGTGTGTGTGTGTGGTGCAGTAGTGAGAGAGGTTGAAATATTGTGCGTGCGTGAGAGTTTGACTGATTGCTGGTGTCTGTGTCAGGTTACAGCCACATACGGAAATAAAAAGCTTTACTCTTTCGTGATACTTTCTGTACCCACACGATACCGTATAAACTAGTATTCACGCCCCTGTGTAAAACAACCAAAGAATCTCACACACCTACACAATACGTAAACGCCTATATACAGATACACTTTTATTTTGTTTTTGTAGATATTGTCCAACAGATGCCAAATCATAAGACAGTACTGATATGAGACCTATTGACATGACACCTACTGCACTGACATTAGCCTACTCTATGGAGATTGAATAGTAACTTTATATTTCATAAAGTTTCGTCAAGTAAACACAAACTACCATCATTATTTCTTCAATATAATTAATCATATTTTTGTTGATACTATTTTTATTTGTACCCTGTTATGAACAAGAAACACAATTTCACTAAAATGTAAGGCTACTCAGTCATGCAGGCTACACATTGAAGACCACACACACACACACACACACACACACACACACACACACATCACTAGCACCATCAACTTTCCTCACACACAGGCCGACCAAATGCCAGACACACACGCACGCGACGTCAAACCAAAACAATTCAGCAGGGAGGTGGGTGGGGTGGGTGTGTGTATGTCTACCGCACCACCACCAACTCCTTTCTCCACAGACGGTCCTCTAAACAAACCCTACAGCATTCCCACTGTAATTCCCACTAATCTGTACTTCTCCTCACACATTAATAATCCTCTACGAATCCTTCACCTCCCCCCATTCCATAAATACCCCTTCATACAAATCAAGAGTCCTTCACACTATAAGCAACTATTTTTTAACTATTTCTTTCAGTTTATGCATAAGAAATCTTACTCATACGACAGCTATATATCATTCTCACACACATTCCTTCAGAGATCGGCAGTCATGCATCCAAACAAGCTATACCCCTTTTTCCACTCTGTAATCCCCTTCTACATACACCATTCATTCCCTTTCCCAAGAGAACAAACAACCCTATACTCTCCATCCTGTCTCGCCTTACACAGCACAGCCCAGCCTCTTTCTGCAACCCCTTTCCCTGCATATACGCTAAAGTCACTGCATTGATCAACATGCAAATGGTTATTGGATCACTCCCCCGGGTTGCTTCGCCTTCGGGGTGCATAATACGTGAGCAGGATTGGGTTTGGCTGGATGGATGGATGGATGGATGGATGGATGGATGGATGGATGGTTGGTTGGTTGGATTGATGGTTGGATGGAAGGATGGTTGGTTGGTTGGTTGGAGGGATTGATGGTTGGATGGGAGGTTGGATGGTTGGTTGGTTGGTTGGATGGTTGGTTGGTTGGATGGAAGGATGGTTCGATGGAAGATTGGATGGAGGGATTGATGGTTGGATGGAGGGATTGATGGTTGGATTCAAGGATGGATGGTTGGTTGGTTGGTTGGATGGAAGGATGGATGGTTGAATGGAAGGATGGTTGGATGGAAGGATGGTTGGTTGGTTGGATTCAAGGAAGGATGGTTGGTTTGTTGGATTCAAGGATGGATGGTTGGTTGGTTGGATGGAAGGTTGGATAGATAGATACCTGAACAAAGTGGCATGCAGATGACTATGGATAAGTAGATAGGAATGGGAATGAAAGATAAAATATAGAAGTGTGAAGCACCAAAATACATTCACATAATTATAATAAGTGTTTATCATCATACCCATTCTCAACTTTCAAGAAAACTACTGAATATAGTGACATGACTTAACCACACTGCATTCTCACTATACAAACAAGGACCCTGGGCAATCACAGTAGTTATAGTGCTTGGTGGTGTCTGGCAACTATCAAGAATGTTGCAAAAATGGTCCAGTTGTCCTATTTCTCTTCCACAGTTGCACACACAGGTGCTATATATAATAAAACATACATCGCTCTGGGACACGAAAAAAAAAAAAAAAATCACACCAGACTGAAAAATCCATATTACCAATGCAGTTAAATATAATAATTTTTTTTGTTTCTAAATCAACACTCTCCCTGTTGAAATCCAAGTCGAGGGGTAAATGTGGCGTGTGCTGGGGCCGTCATTTTCCCAGACCCAGCGATGTCTTCTTGCTTTCAATCCAATTTGCATTTAGACACGCTCAGCAAAAAGTTCCTCGCCCGCCATTCATCCATCCATCCATCCATCCATCCAGTACACTTATACATTTTTTTTTTTTTTTTATTTTTTTTTATTTTTTTTTTTTTTTTTTTTATGACAAGGATGGCGTCTGTTGCCTGTGTGTTTCTGTAGGGCTTGCATGGATTTGTTTCATGTTTATTTCATTCTTAACCATCACAATCATGGTCATAATAACAAATAACTAATATTATAAAATACTATGTAAGCAATTGATGATGATGTTAAGGTGGAAGTTCCGTGTTGGTAAATCTGGAGCAATCAAATCCTCCAAAGTATTCCAAGCAACAGAACACCATTATTTTTGCTCTTCTGATTCTATATCCTGGCATACTTTGGAGGAATCATGGCTCTCCAATGTACCAAAAAGAATTACCACCTTAATGATGAGAGGAATATGATTGACACAATACACTTTATTTACATATAACATTCCTCTATAATATCACTCTTCCTTCACATCATCATTACTTCACTTCTCTCTTCATACCTTCCAAATATGTAGCTTCCATTTTATTCACCTTTTCACCCCTATAAGTCTATTCATTTCTTCACTCCTGTTTAGCCAATCACCCTTCCCCTTCCCTTTATCTCATTCCCTCCATCCAATTCCACCTCCTTTCTATACTTTCATTCCCTCTACTCTACCACTTGCTGCATCTCTCCTCCAACCTCCACATCCACCCTCTCCCTCCCTCTCTTCCTTCCTTTTCCTCGGTCCCTATCCATTTCCTTTTAACTCCCTGAGCCTTCAAAGTGGAGACACAATCAGGGAGCGAGGGAGGATCAGTAGCCGACACCATGACTGTGGGCGTGGCTTTCCCCGTGACGTCACCAGGCCCGATCGATAATTCAGATCTAAGAGAAAACGGGAGGGACGGTAGGCCTAGTGAGTCGAAGGTGATACTCGTACAAACAACAACAACAACACCCACTATAGGCAACATTTGTTTACATATATTTTACACCCACTATATAGGCAACATCTGTTTACATATATTTTACTCTTATTAAATTCCCACCGTGCATCAAATATCTTTATGGTCTTTAGCAGCAACGTAAAAGTAGCTAAAAAAAAAAAAAAAAAAAAAAAAAAAAAAACTAGGCAACATTTGTTTACATATATTTTACTCTTATTTATTTCCCACTGTGTATCAAATAACTTCATGGTCTTTATTAGCGGCAACGTTCCCCTGAGTGTTTGGATTTGTACGATTGGTAAAAAAAAAAAAAAAAAAAAAAAAAAAAAAAAAAAAAGGAAACATAAAGCCCTCTTGTTCGTTTTGACAACACTTAACACCTTAGATACATACAGCCATTCACACCTTTATAGCATACACCTTCTTCTACACCTACCAACATTGTACAGTCACGCCTGATAGTCCTAAACACACCTTCGAATGCAAAGGTCTCGGAAATTTATATGAAACTATATTGCTTTTGGTCTCCGTAATATTGGTGCATAAGATTCACTCACGTACAGCTCACATTCATTCATCTGATACTACTGGAGTTTCGAACATGACTGTGCCTCTTTCCCCAACCAGGCCACCACGTTATACACTCTTAAGGTGGTAATTCTATTTTGGTACATTGAAGTGCTTTGATTCATTCCTCCAAAGTATGCCAGGAAACAGGACCAGACAAACAAAAATAATAGTGTTCTGTTGCTTGTAATAGTTCGGAGGATTCAGTTGTTCCAGAATTACCAACACAAAATTTCCCCCTTAACACTATATATTATATAAACACACATCCTGTCTCCCCTCCTCACACAATCGTCTCCTCTCCTTACAGTGCCTCAATTTTCACTTTTCCCCGGCTACCACGAGAGCAGTAAGCTAGTAATCCAGGACCAACCAACCAACCACACCATGACAAGACAACAACAGTTTATCTAGGTCCCGATGTGTTTCTTTTTACCTGCATTCCCTCTCGAGTCTTCAAGCGATGTACAGGAAGTTTTAAGATAAGACCCCCCAGTCTAATTAAACCCCTCGCGACCTTTTATCACCAGGGTCGCGGGAAGTAGTTAATAGGATGTATGCGAAATAGAAGAAAATATACCCAAAGTAATGTTGATACTACAAAATAATGTATTAATAAACTGTCCCTCCTCTCTCTCTCTTGTCAGGGAGTTCATTTACTCTAACTATCCTTCCAATTATTTCCTTTGCATCCTGTTGCCAATTCGTCCACACCTATAATTTGACATATAATCTTATTCCTATAGTGATAAGGTCAGACCACCTTGTATGCACTGTCATCTGATGAAACTTTTGTCTCTCTGTACTTGTATCTCTCCATCTCTTTTAAATGGTAGCCTTGTAAAGTAAAAATAAAAAAAATAAAAAAATAAAAAAATAAAAATAATAATAATAATAATAATAATAAAGTACCAGGAAATATATAGCTTAAGTTTTCTCTAGTTTCTCCATGTCCACAGAGAAACTCACCATATTCCTATAAATTTTTGTGTAAACCCATTATATAATTGACTATAATATTATATTCACCTCTGATCGACATCTCATCCATACATTATATATCAAACTCTCCATTAACTGGCCTATATATTCATTCTTCCTTCTATAACCATTTTCATCTATTAAAGTATCTCATAATCATCCATGCAATCCTTCATCATTCAGCTATTATTCCTTCCAATCAGTCACCATTAATTCATCAACAAACCAGAAACCCAACTAAACCTTCACTCCCTACACCCACCCCTTTTCAACCCTACCCTTCACCCTTATTTAATCCTGCTATTCCTACCCCATTTAGCCCTCCCTCATTCATCCATCCTCTACACTCCACGCCCATCCCTTTGCAACCTACCCATTGCTACCTAGATTTAACCCAACCCTTCACTTGTACCCAACCCTGCTATTCCATCCCCAGTTAGTCCATCCTCATCCAACCATCCTCCATTCCTTCCAGCCTATACAGAAGCTACCCATTGCCACCTAGATTTAACCCTACCCTTCATCCTTACTTAATCCTGCTATTCCATCCCCAGTTAGTCCATCCTCATCCAACCATCCTCCACTCCCTCCAGCCTACAGAACCCACCCATTGCCACCTAGATTTAACCCTACCCTTCACCTGTACCCAACCCTGATATTCCATCCCCAGTTAGTCCATCCTCATCCAACCATCCTCCACTCCCTCCAGCCTACAGAACCCACCCATTGCCACCTAGATTTAACCCTACCCTTCACCCTTACTTAATCCTGCTATTCCATCCCCAGTTAGCTCATCCTCATCCAGCCATCCTCCATTCCCTCCAGCCTATATATACTGAAGCCACTCATTGCCACCTAGATTTAACCCAACTCTTTCTTCTTCCCCAGGGTGTGACTTCAATGCCACGAGGGAGGCCAGTGCCCGGACCCGAGGCTGCCCCCGCTCCTGGCACCACTCACCCCTACTAGCTCTCACGGTATGTTTTAAAATTCTGCCTGTTGTTGTGACATTAATATATTATAACCATTCATGGTAATATGTCTGAAAAGTTTGCAGTTACTTATGTGCATATTAATCGTTCCGTAGGAGTTATGAGAATATAATGCATTAATGATGATATATTTTTATGTGTTTTTATTGCATGCAGTTGTCATTGTCTGAACATTAATATGATTCGAGAGAAATAAGTGTGAACGAAAATATTTTGCTTAAGGATGATTATTTCTTGAAGGTTTATACACAGAAATACCTTGTTTGGTTTTTAATTCATGTGAATATTTGTCAAGTACACGATAGCTGAAAATATTATTTGCAGAAGGCATTAATTATACAGAAACTTTGCTCTGACGTGCAGTACACTCTAAAGTGAAAGTATGATCATTCAGGATTAATTAGCGTCAGAAATTTACGAGACCGTAGATAAAATTTAGTCGTGACTGGCCATTAGAACTTTAGTGAAGATTATTCTTGGGGAAGTGTTTTTTTTTTTTTTTTTTTCTTGGAATTTCATGGTATCAACCTAACACTGCGAGATGACGGAAACTTCTGGGAAAAATTTAGCAAATGATATTATAATTACTTGAAATTCAAAGACAATATATTTCGTAAGATAAAACACCTAATAAACAGTCCTTGTGTAAGCCCATAATATCTCACATGTTGGTTGTGTTTAGGAGATAGAGAGGACAATCAATATGAAGAAGCAAGTTTCTTAATCTGTATTCATTAAGAGTGTCACGTGTTAAGGCCACCAAGAATTAAACAATGCAGGATTATCCTAATATTCCTTTCGCACTGAGCAGTTAACCTGTCTCGAAATTGGTGCATAGAGCTCGTTTAAGGGACCCTGTGATGTAGTCAGAAAACTGGAGGCAATCGAGTCCTTCAAATATTGCCACGAACCACCACCTATATGGAAGGAGCGTGTTTCGCGTCATATTAAGGAGGATTCAGACGCCTCCAATTCCCATTCACGATCACAGGGTCCTTAAACAAAATAAACTGACATATGAAGGCAGGAATTATGCTTATACACTTTGACACAATGAATGGATAACTTGGTGTCCCAATGCAAAAGGACAGATTTCTAGATGGATGAGTACTGGATGAGTAATGGTTGGATGAAGGGCTGATGAAGAATTAAGTTTGTGATCTGTAATCCAATCACTGTTAACATAAAAGACATTAAATAATAAAAAAAATAATAATAATGCACAGTATATGTATATTAAGACAGCATTTGGTATCACACAATTAACTATTGATAAATTATTCAGGGTCTATATTTATTAGATTCCTTTTAATATGCTTAATACTATAAGAATTAATTATCCAACCATAGTTTCGTATATGCAAGTATGTGAAATAATCTAGACTTTTAAGACTAATAGCATTGATATTGTTAAGACTAATTGATATTGTTTAAGCATTGGATATTATTTAAGCATTGATATTGTTTAGGACTAATTGATATTGTTTACGACTACTAGCATTGAGATTGTTTTCCAAATCAGCAGGATATAAAACTCCACCAGGTGTAACGCGTTAACATTTTGATAGAATTGTCAGTAAAATTTTACGATACAGGGCGACAAGACCCGCAGAGTTTTCATAAATTTAATTCTTTAGTGTCACTGGTAATAAAAAACACCTCAAAAACTGGCCTCACATCCATATATATACCGTATTAAAATTTCATACAGTTGGTTAGTTAAAAAAAATATAGGTGGGATGAACATTGAGGCTTGCATACAGAAGGCTTCATATATGGAAGAACAAATTTATAATCTTCAGTTTCTTCTCCTTTTGTTGTTGTCTGTCACACATAGTTTTGCATCTATGTTTCCTCTTACTCTCCCCTCCTTCATTTTACCTTTCCCTGCCTCGCTCTTCACTTTCTCTTTACCATCCATCTGCTCACCTGCTTCTTGATTTCTCTTATCCTTTCCTTCCTACCCTCACCGACCCTTATACTTCTTGTTGGGTCCCTCTCAACTTAACACCATTCTCTTATCTCATTTTGCCTCTCATCTGCTTCCTCCCACCTTTCCTTGATTCTCGTATCGCTCTCTTCCCACCTTTTATCACCCTTCTCCCCTCCTCCGTAAATCACACCATAGAAACAACACGAGATCATCTATGCTACCCAGAACCACCTGGTGACGGAAGGGGACAACTTACCTCTTATACTTTCTCTAATAACAATATTCTCTAAAAGTTTTGCCCGTGCCATCTTATTATTAGCATCGCCGACTAGCCAGCATCGTAGGTTTAATCAGCTACAGACACTATCCTAGAGTAAGGTCCTACACGGATTTTTATATTCATTCATTATTCTGGGATGCATCTGGACCCCCGTGCTAAATTTGGGAAGGATTTGTTGAGAAAGGGCAACGTTAATTGTTTCAAGGCAACAACCTGCAGCTGTCAGTCGGTCCTTCCTCCTCCCCATGATATAGCACAGAGGATAAAACTTATTATTCCAGTGTTTTATTTAATTAATTTAAATGAAACACCACCTCTTTTCTTCTCCTTCCAGATTTCATTTATTCTTCTGTCAGTTGGTTTCTCTCTCTCTACTCCTCCTTCCTAGTTCCTTACCGTTTTAGTTTCATTTTCTCTTCCTCTTCCTCTCTCCCTCCCTCTATTTCACTTCCACTTCCTCCTTCTCTCTCTCTCTGTCTTTTTTTCCTTCTCTCCCTCTCTTTTCCTCCCCTCTCTTTCCCACTCTCATTCTCTTTTTCTCCCGGTCTATTTTACGACTTTCCACCGCTCGCCTCTCCCCTTTTATCATTTCTATATATGTTTCCACTTTGTTTCGTCCATTCCTTTATTTTCCTTTCTCGCCAGCTCACCCTTTTGCCTGTGTGTGTGTGTGTGTGTGTGTTTGCGCATCACAGTGTGTGTGTGTGTGTGTGTGTGTGTGTGTGTGTGTGTGTGTGTGTGTGTGTGTGTGTGTGTGTGTGTGTGTGTGTGTGTGTGAATAAGCGTGAGTGTGTATATATGTGCATCACCACAGAGTACGTGTGTATGTTTGTGTGTGTGAGTGTGCCTGCAGGTGTATACATGTGTGTGTGTGTGTGTGTGTGTGTGTGTGTGTGTGTGTGTGTGTGTGTGTGTGTGTGTGTGTGTGTGTGTATTTGTGTGTGTGTATGTACCTGCATGTGTGTGTGTGTATGTATGTATGTGTGTGTGTGTGTGTGTGTGTGTGTGCCTGCAAGTGTGTACATGTGTGTATGTGTACCTGCATGTGTGTGTGTGTGTGTGTGTGTGTGTGTGTGTGTGTGAATGCTTATACCTTTCAAAAGACCTCAATCATTCCGTTTCCTCTCCATTCGTATTCTTCCCATATTAATTCGTTCGACAACTGGCCTGGGTGATGCGAAAATCTGAGCGTCATTACCGAGTCTTCCCCATCCTTTCCATATTCCATTCCAATTTACATCTTCCCTTTTCACCTCATTTCGTTCGCGTGTCATCGGGTCGTTTTCATTCCCTGCCCTGCGCCTCTCAGCTTGTTTCGTCTGTCCAGTTATTCACTCCTTTCGTTCTTACCGACCAATTAGTCACCCTTCCGGTTTCCCTTCCCATAATTCTTCGCTCATTCTCCCCGTTCCTTCCTTCCTTTCTTCCTTCCTTCCTTCCTTTTATTTCATCCGTTTTGTTTCATTTGTTCCCCCTTTTATCGTCTCTCCTTTTCGTCAACCCCACGGCCCTTTCCTTTCTCCTCTACGTTGTTGTTGTTGTGTTTGTCTCATTCCTTTCTTTCCCTATTTTGAAGTTGCTCAAGTTAAACAAATTATTCCTGACATTGTTTGGACGAATCAGTAACCCACAAAAAAAAAAAAAAAAAAAAAAAAAAAAAACACACACACACACACACACACACACACACACACACACACACACACACACACACACACACACACACACACACACACACACACACACACACACATCAAAACATCCCCTTCTTCGGATTCCGGTCAGTGACATCATACTTCACATCACATCATTCTTCACATAATTTCATACTTATTTATTTACTATTTATTCTGCTATCATATCATGCTTTCTTTCCACCATTTATTTTGCTATCATTCTAATTATCTTTTAGTAACATTAGTTCCTGTTATTCCCCCATGCAGTTCATTTCCCCTTACATCTGTCCCTCACTTTTCTTATCTCTCACTAATTATTCCATTTCCTGATCATCTCTTTTGTTTTGCTCTTCTATTCTTTCTACTTCTGTTATCCTTCACTTTCTCATTCTTCTGCAACCTTTTTCTTACTGCTATGTCTTAAGGTATTCCTCTCTACACATCTACAAGACAATTATTTACTGCAGTATCTTAATCTATTTTAGTTATATGTCTCTCTCATGTGTTATAATTATAGACCACGTAATATTTCACTAAGCCTTCTTCGAAAAACTCTGCTTATCTCTCCCCACTATCCTTCCTTTTAGTTATCCCTGATTTAATTCCCAGTTGATCATCCCACTTTTTTTTATCTTCCTGTCTTTCTGTCTATCTATCTTTCCTGTCGTTCTGTCTTTCTGTCCTCCTATGATATATTTCCCAGTTGATCATCCCACTTCTATTTATATGCCTGTCTTTCTGTCTTTTTATGTTCCTATCTTCCTAACTTTCTATCTCTATGTCCTATGATTCCCAGTTGATCACCCTACTTCTTCCTATCTTCCTGTTTTCTGTTTTCCTGTCTTCTATCTTTCTATATTCCTGTCACTTTCACTCTTCTTCTGTCTTTTACTTTCCCTTCTCCCTTTCCCTTTCCTCTTACCGCGTCACCAACGGGACCACAACAAAACTTCAATAAGACCAAGGAAGGATTACAAACACAATAGAGAGCCGGAGGAAGTTAGGGTGAGGGGTGGCAAGAAGAGAGGATAATATATATTGTAGATGGAGAGAGAAGTGATGATGGAAGGGTAGATAAGAAGAAGGGGAGAGACGGGAATGATCGAGTCAAAGGGAGGCGAGAATTGATAAAGGAAGGAGACTTTGGTAGGAATGATGGGGAGGAAGCAGGAAGAAAAATATAGTAGATGAAATGAGGTGAGAAGAGATGATGAGGGAAGATTTTATGAAAGATGAGTGGAAGGAATGAAATAGAGGGAGGCGAGAACTGGGAAAAAAAAAAAAGGAGTTGGTTAGGAGGATGGGGAGGAAGTACGAATCAAGAATATAGAAAGGTAATGAAAACAAGAGAGAAAACAACTAACTATGTATATGTGAGAAAATGTGGGTGGATGAGATGGGCGGTTTAGAAAAAAAAAAATACTTCTGTTCTTGGCAGGGAGAGATAGATGAGTTGTGTGGGTTTGAGGGGAGGGGGACTGAAAAGAGTTAAAGGTGTGATGTGGGTTAGGTAAAGAAGTTCTTATTAAAGACCTGAGAGGGAGTGAGAGAGAGAGAAAGAAGGAATGAGTGAGAGAAAAAGGAGGAAAGGGATTGGGAGAATGAAGTAAGGAGAGAGGAAAAGGAGGAGGAAAAGGGAATTGGAGAAAGAAGCAAAAGGGAAAGGAAGAATGGAGGAAAGGGATATCAATTTAAAAAGTGAGAAAGAGATAGAATGAGAGAAAAAGAGAGAAAAGGGAAAGGAAAAAGTAGGAAAGGGGTCATGGGGTGAGGAAGGAAGCTTGTGAATAGATTGATAAGAAATCCTGCAGTCAGAGAGGTTGGTGACTGGGAAAAGAGCCAAGAAAAAAAATGACATGGGAATAAGGAAAATGTTGAAAAGATATATTGAAATGAACAAGGAGAAAGAGACGATAGGAGAAAAGACGGCCCTATGTGGAGAAGCAGAGGAAAGAGATGGAGGGAGGGCGAGGAAGGAAGAGAGAGTGAAAATGATTGAAAGGGTAAAATGTGGGAGAGGCAGGTATACGGTGGAAGTGAGAGTGAAGTTGGGAGAACGAGTGAGCGGCTGACAGGCACAGACGGGAGGGTGAAAGAGGGAAGCAGTCAGAAAGTATGAGAGGGAGGGAAGCAGGGAGGGAGGGTGAGAGAGAAGGACGGATGGGGGGTGGGGGAGGGGGAGGGAGCAGGGAAGGTATGGATGGATGGGGGGGTGAAGGGTGGGCAGGCGGAGGATTCAAAGAGGCAGGAAAGTAGAAGAGGAAGGAAGAACGGGTGGCTGGGTGGGGAAGGAGAGAGGCAACGAGACAAACAGACAGACGGTGAGAATGGAGTGGCTCAGGGAAGCACAGGCATAGAGAAAGGCGATAAAAAGGAGAGGAGACTGAGAGCAATGAATAGAGACAGACAGACAGGAGGCAGAGTACAGACATGCAGGAAGGAAAACTGACGGAGTAGAAAGTTGGTATGCATTCACGAAGGAAGCTATGGGTGAAAGGAAGAGCGACAGACAGACAGACAGACAGACACCCAGTCAGTGAGGCAGGAAGGTATTGAAGAGGTGAGAAGTGGAGGCAGAATAGAGTGTTGAAAAAAAAAAAATTGAAAGAGTGGAAGAGAAAAAACATTAACACAGGACAACAGACAAGTAAGGAGTTAAAGATGGGTGTGTGAGACAAAGAGGAATGTGTGGAGTGAGTATGCGTGCGCGGAGAGAGAGAGAGAGATAGAGAGAGAGCGAGAGAGATGCAGGGAGGGAGGGATGAGGTGGTGGAGGTTGTGGCCATTAGTGAGGGGAGGAGAGTAATAGCAGCTGACGAGGTGCAAGTGTACACAAGTCCTTCTCATCCCCCTCACAATTTGTCAAGTGAGGGCCGGGAGTCGTCAGTGTTATGGTGGTTAATCGTCAGTGTTGAGGGGTGTCGTCATGGTTCAGGTGAATAATTAGTCATACATAGATACATCATCAATACACAGGCAACACAGACATCACGGTCCTGTCAAGGTGGCCTGGTCATAATAGCGAGTGTTTGCATCAATCAGAATAATGAAGAGCACAAGACGTAGTACATGAATGAAACAAAGTAAGTTGATGGAAAACGCTTGAAGGGAAGTCGGGAGATTTTTTCATTTTTTAAGGCTAGTTACAAAGGGAAGCCTCTTAAATAGCAGAATATACGTTTGTTTTTAATACTAGAATAACAAATAACCTATACAGAATGCTTTAAGTGAAATCTATGCAATAACATTCCCAATCTTAGACTATTCATCTTATTCAGGTGAACAATTTTTTTTTCCATAGATAGCAACAGCATCTTCAGTCTCCAAGGGTTAAGCCAAGGATACTGACATAACATTTTGCATTGCTAGGAGGATCGAGAATAATAAAGGAAGATTGGGACACATGTGAATAATTCGACAAATAGATATCGAATATAAAGTTAAAACCGAATCCTGAAATAGGCCTACTAGCTGGAGGTGACGAGTGCACTGGGCAAGGGCGAAACTGTGGTTGGTAGGGTAGGGTAGGGTATGGTAGGGAAGGGTGAGAGTGGTGGGGTAGGGTGGGTGGGTGAGTGAGGGGGGAATCAGTGGGTTGTTGTGGTTTATTGACGAGTGAGTGGAGAGTTGTGGGTGGCGGTGACTTGCGGTTTACTGGGAAGGTACCAAGTGTTTGCTCTCTCTCTCTCTCTCTCTCTCTCTCTCTCTCTCTCTCATAAAAACATACTGTTCTCTTTCTCTCACTCTCTCTTTCACTGCCTCAGATGGTGATGGATATAAACAAACACACTAAGAATGGAAGGTGGGAAACGCAGAGAGAGAGAGAGAGAGAGAGAGAGAGAGAGAGAGGTGTTGTTGGTGTGAGAGAGTGGTGATGGAGGGGTAACTATGCTGTCTGTAGTGTTGGCGAGGGGAAGTGGTGGGGAGGTGAGGGTAGGAGTGCCAGCATAGTGTGGAGGGTGAGGGGAGGCCAGGCAGGCAGGCACAGACGGCGTATGTAGGTCTTGAGAAGCTAGTAGTGAGGGAATCGTGATCTGAGGGGAAGTGGTCAGGTTGTTTGGTAGTGATCTGGGTACACATAAAGGTCTGTGTGTTCGAAGGGAAGGCACTAGTGATGCAGGGACTATAGCTTTGCAGGCAACTGTTCCCGACTCCAGGTGTGTGTGTCAGTCACTAGGAGAGGCACACAGTCTTAATTACTACATGAAATAATTTGTGCTGGTGCGGGAGGGAGGTGACGGGTTGCTGGCAGAGAAGGGTCACGTGACCGGATGTGACCAGTAGCAAGACGTGAGAGCGGGAGGTGGTGCCAAGGAGGGCGGGGCTGTAAGGGGGGCGGAGCCAGGAATGGCCCCGCCTCACGGCCCAGAGATCGGTGGAGACCTCACGCGCCAGATAGTGTCTTAGCTCTCCGCGGCCTCAACACACGCAGGCTGTTTTTTTGCGGTGGCTGCTGGTCCCGCGCCTCGCGTGCTGCATGCGGCGGCACTCCCGGCGCCACGCCAGCTAATGTGTGTGTGTTATTCTCTTTTTCCGATCGTGTGTGACTGTGCGGCACCCTGGCGACGGTGGATTCACTACCGTGGCGGCACCACCATGCAGTGGGCAGCGGCGACGGAGTTGGACTAGACAGGATGAACGGATCACTGTATGAGGACTCGGCCAGTACTCGAGGGTTGGAACCCGCGGGCCAAACTCCGTTACACATCCCGGCCAAACGTGTGGCCACCACCCTGGCTGTGTCCACGTACCCACACCCGTCAGAGTGCCCCACAGGGCCAGACTCAGGCGCTGGGGTTATTCGTCACTCACACTCTACACAACCCTGGAACTACCAACCCGACCATGCCGCCGCCACCGCACCCTTCGACTCCCAGTACGGCCAGGCCTTCTGCAGGGATGGAGTCACGCCCACCTACTACAACATTACAGATTCAAGAATGGCCGACCGCAAGACCTTGGCGTTCTGGCCCAACAAATACGAGTACGCGCCAGGTCCCTCGTCCATGGCTACAGAATCCTGCCAGGCCTTCGCCGCCCAGACCTGGTGTAACTACCCTCCCTACGGGCGTGTCGGCCACGTCGACGCCCACGGTCAGCCCGTCCCTTACCTGGCGGCGGCAGAAGGAACCCCAAAGTCTGCCGTGGAAGCCGCCGCGGGCTATCCTCATGACGGCTACCTGAGGAACTACCCCACCGCTGAGAGTATGCCACCAGCACCCTACCCTCCAGGTCAGTAACAATTAGGTTTTTTTTATTATGTGCTTTTTTGTCCCTTGTGTTGTGTCCATCCCAAATTCTAAAAGCCTCAGTCACCCTTCATCCACACACTACTTCTTTCCCCTCAAACTGGTGACCTCACTCTGCCCCATCATTCACACTGACTCCCACGTACTGTACACTTTCTGCAAATGACGAATTTCTTTATCTTAGTTGTTACTTATTTCATCATTCTTACTCCTACTTCGTTATCTTAGTTAATACTTGTTTCATCATTCTTACTTCTACTTCGTTATCTTTCGTGACCCTACTTCCTAGCCTTTTCTCCCTACGGTGATTTCCTTATTTACCTAAATATTTATGTAATAGTTCCTTCAAGTTCCATACAATGGCTGCCCCATGCCTCGCAATAATGGCTCCCTAATCCTTCCCAATCATGGTTCCCTCATTCTTCCCTACAGTGGCTCCCTCATTCTTCATTACAACGCTGCCTCCCTTCAATTGTTCACCACTATACCTCCCTTTTACTCTCTCCCCTACACTGGTTCTTGTACTGCCTCTATTTACATTGGCTCCCTCATTTCTCCCTACATAGATTCTCTCTCTCATTTCTCCACACTACCTCAATATATCTTCTCTTCTCTACAGTGGCTCTTGCACTTTAATTTACAGTGGCTAATTCACCGCATACGTACACTGACTCCCTCCCTTCCCCTTCCCTATACACTGCATCCCTCCCCTTCCCTATATAATGGCTCCCACTCCCCATCTTCTCTACAGTGGCTCCCTCATCTTTTCCCAACCCTGCCTACCTTCTCCCTCTTTCAGTAGTGATCGATCGTTATTTTCTCTTCAGTGTTCGATACTCACTCTCTCTCTCTCTCTCTCTCTCTCTCTCTCTCTCTCTCTCTCTCTCTCTCTCTCTTGGTGTTTATCTAGTCCTCATCAGTGATTTTAGTCTTCCATCTTTCATTTATCAGTACTGTGCTTCCCTTTTTCTTCTTCATCATCTTCTCCATCACTCCCTCTTCATCGTCTTCCACACTCATTGTCACAAACTCATTTAGTTACTATTCTCTTCCTTCATAGAACAAACACCTTCACTTTCACATATTTGTTTTGTTAATTTTCTTGGTTCATAATTATATCCAGTCATATTTTATCAGTGTCATTATATTGTCCACCTTACACTTTTTTCTACCTTAGACATCCCTACTACTATAGTTCTTAACTCATAATATTCATTCCCGTCTTTATTCACAAGATCATTCTCCCTTTCTTTATCCCTCCCTCCCTCCATCCATCGCACTCTCTCTCTCACTCTCCCTTGTTCCCCTCCCCCTCCCTCTCTCCATCCATTCCCAGTGCCTATATCCACCCCCCACACCCCCACCCACTACCTACCCCCTCAGGCAACCACAACCACAACCTCGATCCCGCTACTCAAGACAACCCAAACATCTCTCTTTCTTTCTCTCTCTCTGACACACACACACACACACACACACACACACACACACACACACACACACACACACATACATACAGACTTTGCAGCCCTCTCATCGTTGTTGTACCTGTTTGAGTGAGGGCTTTCTACTTTACTGTCATCTTCATCCTTTTGGTATATAGCAGTACAAAAATGCTTTAAATAATATAGGTATTATTAACTATAGTTGCATTGGATTTACTTCTATTCTATTATTCCCGTTACGTCATCACTGTTTTCCTGGGTGTTTACGTCACAAGCCTGCCTGCCTGTCTGCCTGCCTGCCTCCACGGTTCTCTCTCTCACTCGTTTCGCTCACTGTATCTTCACTGAGCATCGTGTGTTTTCTTGACCGACCACGACTACTAAGCCAATGTTTCTATAGTCTCTTTCATACACTGATTTTCTTGTGTTCTGTGTGATCTTACATTGCCTCGTCATCGTTGTTATTGTCCTGTTATACTACAAGATCTCAAAGTTCCAAGACTGGTAAATATCGGCCTAATATTCTGACTAGCGTACTCCCTCATACTACCTAAACAAAACACATCCACCTCTCAACAGTCTTCACCCTTCTTGCTTTCTTTATTCCCCTTCCCCTCCCACTACCCTCCCCCTTCCTCCTCTCTCTCTCTCTCTCTCTCTCTCTCTCTCTCTCTCTCTCTCTCTCTGTGTGTGTGTGTGTGTCTTCCTTTTTTTCATGTTCTTGTCTTCCTTCCCTGTCTATTTCTCAACATCTGTTTCTTCCATCTCTCCACCTTTACTACCATCCCTCCAACTCATTTTTTACCTCTCCAACTCTTATATTCCTACGTCTCAACTCTCTGCTCCTGCCCTGTTCACCCTCCTTCCCATTTCACTAGTCCTGTTCTTCCCTCCTTCCCACTTCACTACTCCTGTACTTCCCTCCTTCCCTCCCTCCTACTTCACTACTCCTGTACTTCCCTCCTTCGTTCCCTCCCACTTCACTACTCCTGTTGTTCCCTCCCTCCCTCCCTCCTTTCTTACGACTCCTCCCTCTCCCGTCCTCCCTACCCACTGTTGCCAATCTTGAGGGGTCATAAATCTCCAGGGCCTTATGATCTAACCAGTACCGTTCTCCCCAGCGTGGCGGTCACTGTAGTGGTAACGATGTGGTGTCTCCATGGAAATAATCATAAGGAAGACCCTGCTAATTACGGCTTCCATTACGATAAGTTACGTATCGTGCAAAAGGCGTCCTTGTTTTCCCCATGGAGACGAAAAGTTGGTGTTGAGAATATCCAGTCAGACTACTAAATATAAAGTGTTCTGTTTGTTTGTTTATACTCACTTTATAGTAAGTGTTTTGTCTTCATAAATGACGTATCATGATACAGTGAGAGGCGAGTTGCTCTATGATCAACTCCATAACCGGGACACAAAACGACTCGGCCCTCCACGTGACTGTCCAAAAAAAAAATACTCTCCCACATCGTAAACGGAAAAGAAGAAAAAAAACTACTGTTATATACTGCATAATTAAACAATCACTCTTCGGGACGTTTTCGAAAATGTAGTGAAATGCTGGTGTTCATATTCTCGATCCCCTTTCTGTCTAACATGTGAAAAAAAAAAAAAAAAATACGTTCGACCACGAAGGTTAAATAATGTTTTGGACGATATTGGAAAGTCACTCGTTGTTCAAAGATACCCAAGCCATGCATCGATCTCTTCTGCTTCAGGTAAAGGAAAAGAGGTTATGGGTTGACAGCTGCTTGTTTATTTATGTATATGAGTGTATATTTTTTTTTTTTTTTTTTTTTTTTTGTCAAGAATAGTATACGATCGATGGAGAATGAAAATGAGTGAAGGAGAAATGACTTGCATACTGACACTCCACCCGATACTCGTTTTCCACACTAAACTGCATCTTGTCACGCGAGCTACGGTACACTCATCAGTCGTATCCCTTCACATGGGGGTTGTGGTGGCGAGGTTTTTTTGGGTTTGCATCGATCCTTTATTTTACGTTGTCAGAGGTAAATTTCATGGGTTATATTTCCTCTTGAGTTAATGTTGTGTATGTAATGAGATGTGACCTACTGTACCCGTTCTAGTATTTATTTACTTCATAATTATTCCTTCTCATTCAAACAACAACACTGACGATCCCTTCCTTCCATAACCACATAACCACTATAATTATATTTATCCGTCTTCGGTTAGAATTCTATGCATAATATTTCCCTTTTACAATATAAACATACAACATGGGCCTCGATAATCATTTTGCTCGACTCCAATTCCAATACTGTGTGAACAAACAAACAAGCAAATTTGACGTGACCCAAACCCACTCAATCCTTGTTCTCATGTCACGACCATTGAATGAAGAAGACAAGTTGGCGGTCTTGGCATCACTTTGTATACTACGTAGGTATTTTGTCCTGTATAGTGAGTCAGGAAGATCACACACACACACACACACTCAGGAAGATCAAACACACACACACTCAGGAAGATCAAACACACACACACACACACACACACACACACTCAGGAAGATCAAACACACACACACACACACACTTTAATTTAATGTGGCACAATACCCAATATCAGATCTATCATACGACTAAGCTTACTTAAGGATATACTCCGAGGGAACATGAGAGTTTCTAAAATGGAAAAAGTTGCAGTCAGCTTACAGAAGGAAATAAGCAACAGAAGAAGGAGGTGGTGTAGCCTAGAGTGTAGCAAGTGAAGAATTTAGCTGGCACCTCAAGATTGTGTCACTTGGTGAGCCTCTTATAGACGTGGAGGGGTGCCAACTTGACTGACACAGGAGAGAGAGAGAGAGAGAGAGAGAGAGAGAGAGAGAGAGAGAGAGAGAGAGAGAGAGAGAGAGAGAGAGAGAGAAAGAGAGAGAGAGAGAGAGATAGTTAGAGTTAGCGTGTGAGTTATAACCATCATTTCCATAATAAGTGATAAGAGAATGAAGAAAATAACCAGTTCAGCATAAATTTCGTTAAACAGACACGAGAGATGGCAAAGTGTGAGAGAGATGGACAGGGCTTATTAGATTCGTAACACGTACGGTGCAGAGGAAACTAAAGCCAACACCACCACCACCACCACCAACAACCCAACAGCAGTACTAACCATATCCTACAGCGGCGACGTCGGCTTTGTCACTTTCCCATAATTATAAGTTTAACCCCGATGCCAGATACCTCTTAAACGTAGAGCAGTGTAAAGCAGAGAAAAGATTGTTATATCATCCACATTTAAGATAATATAGTCATTAACATGTAAACTTCCTGTCACTCCAAACCAAAACAATGCGAGGAAACACAGAACCCAAATCCAAGGTGGGGACAGGAAGGAGACCAGGCAGGCAGCTGAGACCAAGAGTGAGTGAGTGTATTATGGTTTGTCAAGGAAAATGGGGTGGAAGGTGCATGTGTGCGAGGGGGGACTGCAGGGTTCGTTTTGGCCGGATAGGATTCATGGGACGTTGTTTTGTGTTTTATGTCTGGATTTGTGTTCTAAATGTCGTGGTTCGTATCCTGATGTGAGTAATCAGTGAAAGGACTCAAATATGTGCTTATTTTGACCAGAGTTTAGCTATGAATCTCAAAAGAAGTCGGTTGAGAGAGAGAGAGAGAGAGAGAGAGAGAGAGAGAGAGAGAGAGAGAGAGAGAAAGTCCACCAATTAGCATATTAAATAGTTTTCCCTAGTTTGCTATACGATAAGAAATATTTGGTGGAAGCTGTATATTATGATTCTATATTCAGCATTTGCGTTTGTCTTTGTAAGCTGAGAGCGAATATTTACACACACACACACACACACACACACGCACATTCCTTTCATCTTTCTGCCCAAATTTTCCTTTATAATAAGTCCCCACTCCATTCATTAACTCTTCCCACCTGCCTGTATAAAAACAACATTACCATTAGATTATCTGTTGCCTTGTACTGTACCCTCCCTGTTGGTGGTGGTGGTGATGTCATGACGTGAGTGTATTGAGAGGGAACACGTGCTGACTACTTATTTATGACTGGTGTAGGTAGAGTGCTGACGCTGCATCTCATTACCCCGAGTCTGCTGCTGCTGCTGCTGACCTTGCCACTTCCACTCACATGCACACGCAAGTACGCCCACACAAGTACACACACACACACACACACACACACACACACAGGGGCGTTCTTACACATTCACACTCACTTACAGTCGTAGAGAAAATGATTAGTTTCATTCTCACCTTTAAACTCTAATAGCAGGGAAATATAAAAAGTGTGAGAACATTTGTGGTGGCATGTACGAGTATGTGTATATGTTTAAAGATAATAGTATACAATAAATCGATATTTCCCTCTCAGGTATGAACACTATATATAATTATAAATATTGGCAAGAAATGATGAGAAGGAGGTGATATTGAACTCTCTCTGCCACTGTACATGAGCAATTAACCACACAGAAATACATGGTATATACTGTACATACAATCTAGGACACAAACACACGTGTTCATTATCATAACTACATTTATTCGCACATATGTTTGCTTTGGAACGACCTCTGATCATGACGAGTAGAGATTTATACTTGGAGTGTTATCTAATTATTTATTTATGCTCTACGGTGTGTGTGTGTGTGTGTGTGTGTGTGTGTGTGTTCGTTTGTTTGTTTTGTGTCGTGTGTGTGTGTGTGTGTGTCGTGTGAGTGTGTGTGTGTGTGTGTCGTGTGAGTGTGTGTGTGTGTGTGTGTGTGTGTGTGTGTGTGTGTGTGTGTGTGTGTGTGTGTGTGTGTGTCCTCATCACCTTTTTTTTCATTCTTTAACGCTTCTCCTTCCCTTTTTTCACTCTCAGCCCATTATTTGTTTCCATGCCATCTCCCTAGGCCGTATACCTCCTCTCTCACATTCCCCTCCTTCAGTTCCTTCTATCCCCCACTCTCTTCTTGTCTGCTACCCTTTATCGATATACATTTTGCCATTTAGTTACCCTCCCCTTCACTCTACTAGTCGCTGCATCCCTGTCTGCCAATTAATTAATAATGGCTATATAAAGAGGGAAGAGAGGAGGATGTTAGTAAAGGTATAAGGTATAGTGGGATTGAAAATATGAAGATAGTTATTAAGTATGTACTGTAGATGCATGGTGCCTTCCTTTCCTTACCTCCTTTCCCCTTTCTATCTCTTTTTATATTTATTCGCTGGCATAATAAAATAATAAAAATAATATGTTGTATTGCGAGGGAAAGGGGAGAATAATGACGGAAAAGTAGGATAGCTTACATGACTTATTATTGTGATTGATTGGACAATTGGACATCGAAACGAGAATCCACATAATCATACACATTATTATTATTATTAGATAAATCATACCCCCCCCCAACCTGCCTGCCTGCCTGCCTGTATCCTCTCCTCTGTCCTCCTCCTATTCCTCTTCACCATGAGTGCTGACGTCTGAAGCCATATATCACACCCAGGCTGAGTCTCCCTCGCTTAAGCTACACTAATTGCCAGGTTTTAGTAGCGATGATTCCAGCTTGAGTGATGGGATGGGGGGGGGGGAAAGGGAGGGAAGGAGAGGAGGGGTGGGGAGGGAATTGGAAGGTGGGAAAGGGAAGCGAAGAAGTGGCAGGCAAGGTTGTATGTGGGAGGAGTTGAGAAAAGGGGGACATGAGGTGATGGAAGTGGGTTGAAATAATTATGCATGGAGAGAAAGAAGGCTTGAGGGAAAGGATGAGGGTAAAAACTTGAGGGAAAAGGGTGGTAGTTTTGGGAAGGGGAAGAGCTTGAGGGGGAAAACAAGAAACTACTGGCAGGGCAACAACTGGAGTCATATGCTGCCAGAGAAAGAGTTGTAGGAAGGATAGTAAGCTTGTGATTAAATATATAGAAAAGAATGAATAATGGAAGAGTTAACAGGGTTTATTAGGGACTTCCTGGGGTATATGAGATGGCAAGATTGATAGGAAATGATACTTGAGAGAGAGAGAGAGAGAGAGAGAGAGAGAGAGAGAGAGAGAGAGAGAGAGAGAGAGAGTTCAAGGAGAGGAAGAGGTCGATAATGAGGTGAAGGGTATAGGTACAAGGGGTGTAATGGGATGAAGGGTTAGTGATAGATGGAGGGATAAAGTCAATACTAAAAGGTGTACTAAACTGTGCAGGAACTTCGAATTCAGTTTATGAGGAGGACAGGGATGTGTTCGATAAGGAATCACGGTCTTTATTGAAGGGTACACATCGTTTAAGACTTCAGGGTCGTGAAAAGAGCAAGGTCAGTATTGAAGAGAACATAATGGATGGGGAAGGCTGAAAGTGAAAGTTGTCCCGAGAAGGAAGGGAAGGCAATGAAAATTTTGAACAGCTTGATAACATGCTGAGTCGATTTAGCATAAAATGATGTTAGCCTTCAGAAAGAATGAGCGAGGTTGGTTGATTGACAGTACACAGAGCAGCAAGACTATATAATAGAGAGAGAGAGAGAGAGAGAGAGAGACGAGAGAGAGAGAGAGAGAGAGAGAGAGAGAGAGAGAGAGAGAGAGACACATACACAGAGAGAGACGCATACACAGAGACACATACACAGAGACATATACAGAGAGACACATACACAGAGAAAAACACATACACAGAGAGACACATACACAGAGAGACACATGCATACACAGAGAGACACATACACAGAGAGAGACACATACACAGAGAGAGACACATACACAGAGACACACACATACACAGAGAGACACATACACAGAGAGAGACACATACACAGAGAGAAACACATACACAGAGAGAGAGAAAGAAAGTGACACCCAGCCAGTGAGGGGAGAATGTGCCCTAGACAAGGGAGAAGGCAAGAAGCGAGAAGGCTGCAGCACCGTATGTATGTATGTATGTACAGTAACTCAGCTGACACAGGCCTGACCCGTCGACCGCCTGCCTTCCCTTCCTGGCCTTACCACTGCTGACGTCTGCAAGGAGGGAAGTCACTCAGGAGGGTAGGGGGGAGGGAGAGGAGGAAGACAAGGAGAAAAGTGGAAGAGATGGAGGAAGACAAGGAGAAAAGTGGAAGAGAGAAAGAGTTGAGGAAGATGCAAAGGAGAGTGATAGGGAGTATAGGGAAGAAGAGAGAGGGAAAACGAGGAGGAGAAAAGTAGAGGAGGTAAAAAGAAGATGAAAGAAAATAAGAATGAGGAAAGTAGGAGTGGATAGACAGAGGAGGAATAAAGGAAAGGGAGAAATTAAGTTTGAATAAAGGAAGAGGAAAAGAACTAAAAGACGTGAGGAAGCCTGATAACGCAGGATAGCAAAAGTAAATAAAAGCACACAAATGAAGCTAATGAAAACACACTGAATCAAAGAGAGAGAGAGAGAGAGAGAGAGAGAGAGAGAGAGAGGAGAGAGAGAGAGAGAGAGAGAGAGAGAGAAATTAAGAAAAGGGGAGCTATGTAGAGTGAAAACATACAGATAATGATAACAGGCAGAAGAAAGATTGACTAGGAAATCGATAACTCTTAATGCGAAGAAAGAGGAAAGTACGAAAAAATACAAACACCAAACGATATTTAACCTTACTAGATAAAATAAACAATAAGAAAACCAGTCCCTATAAAACATAACTTCACCAAGACTCAACATTGAAGTACGGTATCTAACTCTATATTATCCTAGAGTCCAGACGAAAGGAAGCTTATACTATAAAATATCAACACAGTACAGTACATTACTCTGTTCAGTTTCAGTCTCTTCGTAACGTACAATTGCCAGCACTTATAACTGATACAGGAGAAAAGGGCAGGCAATGCTGACTGTACCAGTTATAAGTGCTGGCAACTGTACGTATATACAAGAATCAGACGAGGGTGGTCCAGATAGTATCAAAAATAGATAGCCTACTTACTATCCACATTCCTTCCAACACTACCCCACCCAAAACTCCCCAGAGAAACGAGAGAAATCAACCTAATTAATTGGTCCAGTGCACAATAATCACAAGGCAACGGGGCGAGATAAGAAAAAAAGAGAACAGCTGCATGAGCCCAGAGTGTGAGCCGAGAAGAGGAGGAGGGAAAACGAGTCGGGGGAACTATAGCCTAACTGTTTGTGCTTTGATCCGAATTGTTTGTGTTATGAGTCGGGAATGTTTGTGTTCTGAGCCGAGTTGGTGTGGCAAGCAAGGGCGTCCTTCATGGCAGCGCCGGAAGTGAGTGGGCGAAGGAGATAGACTGCTCGATTAAAAGACACCGCGAACCAAGAGTCTGGAGCAGAGATGTTGATAGTGTGTGTGTGTGTGTGTGTCTGTGTTGGGTAGGGCTGTGTGTGTTGGGTAGGGCTGTGTGTGTGTATGTGTGTTGGGCAGGGCTGTGTGTGTCTGTGTTGGGCAGGCCTGTGTGTGTGTGTGTTGGACAGGGCTGTGTGTGTGTGTGTCTGTGTGTGTTGGACAGGGCTGTGTGTGTGTGTGTGTGTGTGTTGGACAGGGCTGTGTGTGTGTATGTGTGTTGGAAAGGGCTGTGTGTGTGTGTGTGTATGTGTGTTGGGCTGGGCTGTGTATGTGTGTTGGGCAGGGCTGTGTGTGTGTGTGTTGGGCAGGGCTGTGTGTGTGTTGGGTTGGGCTGTGTCAGTAACATGTATGTGTGTAAGTGTTGAGTAGGGTTATATGTGTGTGTATGTGTGTGATATTGGGCAGGGATATGAGTGGTGTGTGTAAATGCAAGTATTCGTGTGTGTAAAAGTGTTGGAGTATGTCTGTATATGTGTACTTATTTCTTTATATGTTGTGCCATGTGTATATGTTCAAATGTATGTGTGTATGTGTGTGTGTCTATGTGTGTGTGTGTGTGTGTGTGTGTGTGTGTGTGTGCACTGGAGTGTGACTATGCAAATCTGCGTATGAGAGGAGTGGGTGTCAGGGTGGAAATTAATCTGTGTCAGTGAGAGAGAAGTGTGCGAGTGTGTGGGTGTGAGGGTGAGTGTCCAATCACAATCCTCCACTTGTAGCAACAGTGACTCATGAAAGACAGACAGACGGACCGACAGACAGACAGACGGACCGACAGACAGACAGATACACACACAGACAGAGAAGGATGTATCAAGATAGGGAATGATAAAGAGAAAAATGTAGAGAGGAAAATTAATAAAGAAACTGTATTGGAAAGAAAGGGAACGGGGATGGAAGGAGGAGGAAATGAGGCAGTCGAGGAGATAAAGATAGGAATAGAATATGGGGGAAACGAGCATAAAAAGGGAGAATAGGAGATGAAGAAAGTATGAACACAAAAAGCCTGACGGACGGTGAGTTGGTGAGAAGAGAAATAGAAAAGATGAAGATCGGGAAAAGGAAAGGCAGGGAAAAGGAATAAAGAAAAAGACGTAGAGAAGTTAGAAAATCAAAAGGGTGGATGATGGAAGCCAGAGAGAGAGAGAGAGAGAGAGAGAGAGGGAAGTGGAAGAAACGAAAATGAGGGAGAGTAAAAGTCGGGAAGGGAGGAAGGAGAGAACGGAAGGGGAAAAGGAGATAGGAGAGAGTGAGGCCGGATGAAAACAGTATGGAAGAAGAGAACGGAAGGGAAGAGGAAACGGAAAGGAGGAGGTGGAAACGAGAGGGAGGGAAGGACAGGAGAAGGAAGAGGTAGGGAGGGAGGTAGGAAAAGAGAACAGCCAAGAGATAGAAAAAACGGAAGGAGAGAGGAGGAGGAGGAGGGGTAACATTAGGGAGTTGGGATGGAGAAAGGATGGGGCAATACAGACAGTAGATTGGGGGTGGACGAGATAAGGGAAGGAGAAGGAGAAGGGAGGGAGTGGGGATGAGATAAGGGAAGGAGAAGGGAGGGAGTGGGGATGGTGAAAGGAAGGGGGCAATGGAGACGAGACCAGCGGGGGAGGTAAGGGAAGGAGGATATGAGGGGAGGGTAGGGTAGTGGGAAGTTAGGGTCGAGTGGGGGGTGAGATTGCTAATGACTGTTTTTGCCTTCTGATGCCCTGCGGTGGTGGTGTGGTCGACCTCTTACGTAGTCCTGACTCGGTGCATGAAGGAAGTGTGTGTGTGTGTGTGTGTGTGTGTGGTAAATGATCAAAGAGCGCGTGTTTATTTTCATGTGTCTGTTTAGAGTGTGTGAACAGAAGCAAATGACTAAATGAGAGTAATTGTTTGTTTGTGCTTGAGAGAGAGAGAGAGAGAGAGAGAGAGAGAGAGAGAGAGAGTATAGGATAATAAGTTTCACTTTCTCAATCAATCACAAAACTATCAAAGTGTGAATGAATAATTCTTGCTACGTTCTATTACGTTTGATCTAAAAAAAAAATGGAATTCTACATAATAAGCATGTTTAAATAACGCAACATATACGGTAGAGACATATGCATTAAATACAAATGTGCGTACGATGTCAATATTGCAATTATACGTAGCGGATGCATACAAATGAATATCAC
>JAWQEG010004862.1:0-22124 GCA_033782935.1 Petrolisthes cinctipes
CTTGCACCCAGTATTAGTTGACATTTCCACCCTTGTTGCAAAGTAAATACAGAAACTGCAGCTCCTCTCTCCAAAGCCTACCAACACCTTTTTCTTATTGACGTTCATCTTTACATTCCCTCCCTTACTTACAGTATACCTGGAGACTCATCCATGACTCTCTACAACTTCTTTTTACTCTTTGTCATTAGCTCAGTACCATCTACATAACCTTGGCATCATAAGACCACTCTACTCCATCCAACCTTAGCTTTACATCCTGGTCTGGTCTTTCACTGACTGTCACATTCATCTCCCTCATACAGTATATCCATCCATAATAAACATTGAATACAATAACATCACACACACACACTATACCTCTGTCAAAGGTCTCACTTATGGGGAAAACCTCTGTTTGGTAAATTGGAGTTCTTCTGATTCTCCAAACTGTTTTCTGGGATGGTTCGGATGCCTAAGTGGCGACACAGGACAACGCCACACATCCTTGAAACCCACCACTGTAACGACACGAACCATCTATACTCGTTTTTATATCGTCATTTTTTCTAGGGATGATTATGCATTCGGGCATAGTGATTAAGTGAACATTTAAAATAAAGCTATCTTTAAAATTATGTTATTATTTGACATAAAATACCGGTAATAACAGCAGGTACACCTTTCTCTTAACCACAGCTGCCACACACAGACACACACAACAGTTTTTAGTTCACCTACAGTAGTTCACGTCAATAAACTAATTAATAACATAACATCACTGTATTGGCACCAATGAGTACACGTGTGTAAGAACTAACAAGGACACGAGTAAAATGACAATTGTATATATTCATTATACGTATGATAAGGAAAGTGTATGACCTCCTGTGTCTAAATGTGTCTAACTATGTCTTACTTTTGTCGTGTTAGCGTGGTTTGAGAACATGAATAACGTAACATTCTGCTTTTCTAGATAACACACTGGATCTGCAATTCAGTCATTCAGTAACAAAAACTCTGCAATAAATGATACTATACTTCGAAACATAGTCAATAATATTTTATGTTATCGTGTGTGTGTGTGTGTGTGAAACATTATAATAATTTGTCAGTCCTACATTCACCTTAGCATTCCTTTCATTCCTTTCTCTTCCTTTTTCTCCTTCCTTACTTCCTTCATTTGTTTATTCCTCTCTACCTTTTTCTCCTTTCCTTTCTTCCTTCATTTGCCCTTTCCTCTTTTCCTTCATTTCTTTCTTTTCCTTCCTTCCTCTCTTTTTCCTTCTTCCTCTCTTTTTCCTTCCTTCCTCTCTTTTCCTTCCTTCCTCTCTTTTTCCTTCCTTCCTCTCTTTTTCCTTCCTTCCTCTCTTTTTCCTTCCTTCCTCTCTTTTTCCTTCCTTCCTCTCTTTTTCCTTCCTTCCTTAACCTAAATCCCCGTCCACATAGGCACACACCAAACAGATGTATAAGACAGAGGTCAGACAATTTGATACAAAACACTTGCTTTTGTCTTGTCTATAGTAAACATTGTCTGTGTGTGTGTGTGTGTGTGTGTGTGTGTGTGTGTAAGGGGATTTTAGGCAGCAGTATGTTTATAATGTATAGATTATTAATGGTGTTGGTAAAGAAACTGATAACATAATACTATAATTACAGAAATATGACTGTGTTTGCATATAATGTTATACAGTATTATACAGTGTAAATAATGTAATAATATTTTCACTCGTCGTCTCTCTCTCTCTCTCTCTCTCTCTCTCTCTCTCTCTCTCTCTCTCTCTCTCTCTCTCTTCTCTCTCTCTCTCTCTCTCTCTCTCTCTCTCTCTCTCTCTCTCTCTCTCTCTCTCTCTCTCTCTCTCTCTCTCTCTCTCTCTCTCTCTCTCTCTCTCATACATACATACTGCAGTCCCTGATTATCATGTAATTCAAAGTGACGTCCTTGTTACCTACACGCACGCATACATACCTTCATACATACATACACACACACGCACACACACATACATAATCTCATACATACATACACACACATATATACCTCATACATACACACACGCACGCACGCATACATACATACCTTCCTACATACATACATACGCACACACACATACTACATACATACATACCTCATACATACATACATACATACATTCATACCTCATACACACATACATACATACACTCATACACACACACATACATACATACCTCATACACACACATACATACATACCTCATACACACACATACATACCTGCACATACATACATTACATACACCCATATGCACGCACACACATACACATATCATATTCATACATACATATACATACATATAGCCTATAAATATGTACAGCCACAATCAAATATCCATCAACACTTTCCTTCCATCGTAGTAAATATCTTGGTAATAAAGAACAACACGTGTATAATTTTGCAGCACCTCATAATAATAATTGAATAGGTTGAGTTGACGTAAGGTGTTGTTGTATGATTATATTTTGATACGATATTCATTTATTTGTACGATGGAAGGAAAGTGTCTGTGGTTATTTGAGTGTGGCTGTACAGTACATAATTATATACACACATACATACATACCTGCGTGTCTTCTTTCTTTTCTTCCTTCCTTCCTACCTTCATTTGTTCATTCTGTTCTCTTCCTTTTTTTCTTCCTTTCTTCCTTCCTTCATTCATTTATTCATTCCTTTCTCTTCCTTTTTTCCCTCCTTCCTTTCTTCCTTCATTTATTCATTCTTCTCTCTTCCTCCTTCCTTCCTTCCTTTGTCCATTCCTCTTTTTCTCCCTTCCTTCCTTCCTTCTTTTCTTTCCTTCCTTCCTTCTTTTTCTTTCCTTCTTCCTTCCTCTCTTTTTCCTTCATTCCTTCCTCTCTTCCTTTTCTCCTTCCTTCCTCTTTTCCTTCCTTCCTTCATTCCTTCCTCTCTTCCTTTTCTCCTTCCTTCCTTTCTTCCTTTTTCCTTCCTTCTTTCCATTATTCATTCATCCGTCCATCCCACTGTTTCATTGTTCCTCTTCCTGTCTTTCTTACCTATTTCCTCTTTTAATTCATTCATTAGTTTTACTCACTCTTCCTCCTCCCTTCCTCTCCCCTACCCCTCCCTCTCTCCCATTCTCCCCCTTCCCCTCCCTCTTCTAATCCCTCCTCCTTCATTCCTCTCTCCCATCTCTCTTTCCTCTTTCCCATCTTCCCCTTCCTCTCTCCCTTTCCCTCCCCCCTCCTTCCTCTCCCCCCTCCTTCCTCTCCCCCCTTCCCCTTCCTCTTTCCCTTCCCCCCTCCTTCCTCTCTCCCTCCTTTCCTTCCTTCCTCTCTCCCATCTCTCTTTCCTCACCCCTCTCATCTCTCCTCCCCTCCCCTCCCTCTCTCCCCCCTCCCCCCTCCCCCCATCTCTACCCCCCTCCCCCCAGCATGACACATCTCTCCGGCTCACGCACCAAATTTTTTTAAAGTGCATATTACCGTGAATTCTTACGCATTACCGCATCCCCTCACGCAAAGCAACCACACCTCCCTCTTCCGCCTCCACCCACACTCACACATACACACACCCTGGGACACACACACACAAACACACCCTGGGAAACACACACACATAAACCCTGGGAAACACACACACACACCCTGGGAAACACACACACACACCCTGGGAAACACACACACACACACACCCTGGGAAACACACACACACACACACCACACCCTGGGACACACACACAATATACACACTACAATATAATTCCTTCACCTTTCATCACACACACACACACACACACATCCTAGGAAATACACACACACACACACACACAGAGCTGTCGTCCGTCCTTCAACTTTGTGTGTGTGTGTGTGTGTGTGTGATGAAGGTTGAAGGATGAAGGTGTGTGTGTGTGTGTGTGTGTGTTGTGTGTGTGTGTGTGTGTGTGTGTGTGTGTGTGTGTGTGTGTAAAATGACTTGTAGTAGTTTTTGCCACCAGTGTATGTATGTATGTGTATATATATGTATAAATATGGACTATATACGCACTATACATTAAACTGTGTGTGTGTGTGTGTGTGTGTGTGTGTGTGTGTGTGTGTAACTTTTGGCCACCAATGTATGTATGTATGTATGTAAAAATATTGACAATACTCACTGCATTAAACTGTGTGTGTGTGTGTGTGTGCATAGAGTCACACACACACACACACACACACACACACACACACACACACGCTATCTTCACGCTTCACCCTCACGAATTAACTGGATAGCGAAACGAGTGAGTGAGTGAGTGAGGAACATTGCAGCGTCATTCATTTATCGTGTTGTGGTTCTCAGTTGATGAAAAATATGAAATTAGCGAGATTAAATTTGCAAACGTTTGTAATAATAATAACAATAATAATAATAATAATAATGAAGATGATGATAATAATGATAATGATAATAATAATGATAATGATAATTGTAATAGTGTAGTAATAATAATAATAGTAGTAGTAGTATTCTTAGTTATAATAATAATAATAATTTCCCCACTCATTAGAAGATGCTGGTGAAACAATTTAGATAATAAGAAACACACACACACACACACACATATATACACACACACACACATGAGCTTATCTCACCAGCCACTCATTATCTGGCACCACTCTCTACCTGTTATCTGAGTGCTGGGCTTTTTATCTCTGACGTCATAGGAGAGAGAGAGAGAGAGAGAGAGCTTATGCTACGTGTAAGTTAAAGAGGTAACTGACAGACAGACAGACAGACAGTAATATAACCTGTGTGTGTATTCTTACCTTACTATTTTGTTCTTACCTATTTGTATCTTTACAGGTTTGAGTCCAACTCGTAATGCCCCATTTTATAAAACCCAATTAACATATTTTTCTTTAAAGTTACCTTATGTATGTTTTTGGCACATCACTTGTTCTGGTAATGTGTTCCATTGATCTATTACTCTATTTGGAAAGCTGTATTTCTGTACATCTTTGTGTGTGTGTGTGTGTGTGTGTGTGTGTCACACACCACTTGTTCTGGTAATGTGTTCCATTGTTCTATTACTCTATTTGGAAAGCTATATTTCTGTACATCTTTGTCTCTTCTTCTTTTAAATCATTTCTTACTGTGACTCTCATTGTAGGTATTCCTTGTTGACACAAGTTCTCTCTCTCTCTATCTTTTCTGTTTCTGTGACACAGTTGTGTGTGTGTGAATAGAATAGAATAGTTTTATTTGCTCAGACTTTTACAAAAAAGTATGGAGCACAGCCCCTTAAATATCATACTGTAGGCTACTATACTTAAGCTATGATGCTTATCGTTAATGGTTAACTTAACCTATAACAAAGAATTATTACACAAATATAAACACCAAACAAAATACCACTCAGTAATACAAACTATCGATACAGGCTAAATATACTCTTCAAAAACTGCACTAAATTCCTCATTATTTTTGAGTCACTATTATTCATTAATAATATGTATTTATGCAGTGTGTGTGTGTGTGTTACGAGGTTTTTGAGAGGCAGGAAAAGAGGAATTGTTGTGTGTATGTGTGTGTGTGTGTAACTGTACATATGGGTGTGGGATAAAACAAAGGTGAATGTTTTTACAACACTTGTCCCGTTCCCACCCTCCCTCCCTCTCTCTCTCTCTCTCTCTCTCTCTCTCTCTCTCTCTCTCTCTCATACACACACACCCCACCCAACCCATCATCACTATCATTGGAGGAGGGGGGACGTTTCCTTACTAAAAGTGAGATAGTGTATGGGTGGTTGTTGTTGAAGTTCGTCAAGGTGTCTGACCGAGCAGCCCCGAAGTGTATGAGTAAAAGAAATTAATTTGATACACAAGAAACTGATCAACTTATACCACACATTATTATTTCTATTATTATTACTATTGCTATTATTATTATTAAGATTTTTATTATTTTATTATTATTATTAAGATTTTTATTATTATTTCTGTTAATGTTACTGTTTTTATTATTATTATTATTATTATTATTATTATTATTATTATTATTATTATTATTATTTTTATTATTTTTCCAACATACTAACACTATATTCACCTTCATATAAAACACACGAACGAAAACCACACAAAGTGACCCTGTGATTATAGTCAGAAAATTGGAGGTATACGAGTCCTTCAAATAATACCACGAAACACACACACACACACACACACACACACACACCTATATGGAAGGAGGTTGTTTCGTGGCATAGTCAGGAGGAATCAGAAGCCTCCAATTTTCATACACGATCACAGGGTCCTTAAAAACCACGTCAAAAATATGGTAATTATCTCTGTGTAATATTCCTCTTCCTTCCTTCCCTCATTATGTGTGTGTGTGTGTATGTGACCTTCTACCCCTCTTTTTTCGTGTGAGAGAGAGAGAGAGAGAGAGAGAGAGAGAGAGAGAGAGAGAGAGAGAGAGATCCTACCTACCCCTTTCTTTGCCTGTTTGTGTGTGTGTGTATAGCTCTCTCTCTCTCTCTCTCTCTCTCTCTCTCTCTCTCTCTCTCAACCTAAACTCGATCGTATGCAAAATGCTAGAGACACTCATGCGAGATAGACTTACAAATCACTTAGAAGAAAACAACTTACTCAAAGACACTCAACATGGTTTTCGTAATAAACGTTCTTGCCTAACGAACCTATTAGACTTGCTAAATGACATTTTCAATGAATACGACAGGAGTAAAGTAGTAGACATAATTTATCTAGTTTTCCAAAAGACCTTTGATAAAGTCCCATATAAACGTTTAATAACTATACTAAAATTACACAGAATCCAAGGCGATACAGTAAGATGGATATAGACTTGGTTAAGCAACCGAAAACAATGCGTTGTAATAAATGGAAAGTCATCTAGTTGGACTGGCATTACGAGCGGGGTGCCACAGGGGTCAGTTTTGGGACCAATTCTATTCCTAGTTTACATAAACGACATAGACGAAGGCCTCTCATGCATAATATCGAAGTTTGCTGAAGACACTAAAATAGCAAATACTGTACTCACTAATGCACAGACTAAAGAAATGTAAGATCATCTCGATAAATTGTCAAATTGGGCGAAAACTTGGCAAATGTCCTTCAATGCAGATAAAAATGTAAAGTGCTCCACATCGGATATCGTAACGTAGCAGCAAACTACTCGTTAAATGGTAAGCAACTCAAAAGTGTAGACCGAGAGACAGACTAAGGGGTAACAATATCAAGTAACCTAAAGCCCAGTCAGCAGTGTACGGAAGTAATTAAGAAAGCGAATAAAACGATTGGCTTTATTGGCAGAGCATTCGAGTATATCTCTAAATACACAATCCTTACTCTGAATAATTCCTTGGTCCATCCCCTTATGGAATACTGTGTTCAAGCCTGGTGCCCGTATTACCAGAAATATATACCAAAACTGGAACGAGTCCAATGTAGGGTTACTAAAATGATACCAAATCTAAGGAACCAAACGTATGAGGAGCGACTAAGTGAACTAAATCTATTCCCATTAACATAACGTAGATTAAGAGGTGACTTAATCCAGGTATTTAAAATTATCAAAGGCATAGATAATATGGACTGCAGTAAATATTTCACTATCGATCAATCAAACTACACGAGAGGAAACGGCTGCAAAATCATAGGTAAATCTTTTAACTCACACGAATCCAAGAATTTCTTTTTTAACCTAGTCGTCAACTTATGGAATGGGCTTCCCCGTAACGTAATAGACTGTAACACCATAGACAGCTTCAAACAACGCTTAGATAAACACCTTGCGTCTAATCCCCGACTAACAGCGTTTATTAATGAATAATTTTTCCCATTACAGGTGGCGAGTTAGAGAAATTTCACCTACTTTCTACCTTTCCAATAAAATTTCCTTGGAGCGTATTTCTGCCAACCCCACAAGGTGATGACTTCTGACATTATTTCCTGTCCGGGCCAGGCCGGAGGGAGTGGAGGGTGGGGAGAGAGCCTTCTACTTTGCTATCATTATCTACGACTATCACTGGGGAATAATATATTCTCTACCAGTAACCTTCTAATCAGGTCACCTCGTGTGGACCGTAAGGTCTGTTGTGATCTGTGTTTCTATGTAACTCTCTCTCTCTCTCTCTCTCTCTCTCTCTCTCGAGAGAGAGAGAGAGAGAGAGAGAGAGAGAGAGAGAGAGAGACAACCACCTTGCCGTCGGTGAGAGAGCTTGTGTGATCTGTTTGAATTTTGCTAGCTATGCTGGGGGACATTTAGTCCAGTTGGGTTACCCGTGCCAGAAAGGTAGCGTTATTAGGATCCTGACTAAGAGTTGTCAAATCTTCATGTTAATATTAAGTTTCACAACTGCTCTTCAACTGTCCTAACAAAAAAAAAAAAAAAAAAAAAATCTTCATCACTTTCGATATAAGTTTTTATTGTTAAGGACCTCACCAGCTACCTTATGCTGTGTGAGAAGGGAGGCTTTGGAACCTCCTAAAACAACGCCTTTTAACGCTCACAGGTTTCGAAAGGGCTGAGATTGAAGGGATCTCAGGCGTGTGGGGTACGAGTAATGGAGATGCCTCAGGACCCCCGTAGGTATTCTCTTAGATTAATAAGCCTGACCAGCTCCCTGTGACCGTTCTTAGGTGCCTAAAGGCTCGACTGCTCTTTGGTGAGAGAGCTTTCGTGCCTCGCTGGCTGCCAGGCCAGTAAAAGATCTCGGATTAAGTCGTGGACATTTAGTTTTACTATTTGCTTTAAGTTTGGCCGCGGATGGAGGATTAGTAGGGATTAGTAGGACGACGGTTACACTTCAAGCACCCCTGTCGAAAAATCAGAGTCCCATTTTTTAGGACTCTTGTGCTGCTCAGTTGGGAGCTGCGGCACGATTGGGGCCGTCCGACCCAGGGGAGACCTTAGGGTTGGTGTGCTTGGCTCATAAGGTTTCTGTTGGCCGAACGACCGAAAACCTTCTGGAAGTAGGCGGATGAGACTTATGCGAGACCAAATCACACTACCCTTTCTTTTATATTATTGGTCTGAAATTGAATTAGAGCGAGATGACTGGTCCATCAGCAAGAAAATTTACATGTACTACATGCAAGGTGTACCGCTGGTGTGAGGACTTCAGCGGGAGGAGTGCGAGCGACCTAGACTCCTCGAGTGTCTGCGACTTTTGCAAACTCGAGGAGAGGTTGATGAAGCACATCTCACTGCTCACGAAGGAGAACAACTCCCTAAAGGAGGAAGTTCTCCGGATGGACTCGCAGAGGTGTGACTGCCATGTGAGAGACAAGGCAGTCCAAGGAGCTTCTTCACCGGAGAGCTCCACCACGGCGGTAAAGAAGAAGAAGAAGAACAAGAAAAAGAACAACAAGAAGAAGAACAACAGCAACAATGAAGAGGGAGAAGAGACTGCAGAAGGAAAAGAGACTGCAGAAAAGTGTGATGGAAAAGAGGAGTAGAATATGGAGAAGGAAGAAAAACCCAAGAAGACAATTGAGGAGGGATTAGAGGAAAGTGAGGAATCAAATAAGAAGGAAAAGAAAATGAAGAAGGAAAAGAAAACGAAGAAGAAGCAACCTGGAGGAAGTGACGAGCCCGGCAGGAATTCAAAACACTCTCGGGTTCCTCACAAGGCATCTCGTGCTCCTACCAAGGAGAGGCCTGTGGATATACATATTGTAGGTGATTCCCAGGCACGAGGGCTGGAACCCCTAATGGCAGATCGCCTTCACACTTCTGTGAAGGTGAATTGTTTGCCAGGTTGTGGCAATGCTGACCTCCGAAAGGAAGCTGAGAGGATCCAAATGTCCAGATCTGCTGTCATTGCACTCATGGTGAGTGGTAATGACATCTACCTGAGAAATGGTAGAGTAGGCATGACCGAAGGAGTCCTCTCGGATGTGCTCGGTGCAGTAGATGACTGTGGGTTAAAAACCCGCAGAAGGGTAGTTGTCGGCATGCTCCCAAGGAGAGGCCCTTTAGGGACTGCTCTGTCAAAGAACATTGCAGTAAATCAGCGCCTGGCTGATTTGTGTACTGCCGAGGGGGTGTTCTTTGTGGACCCCTACACCTCACTCTTTGGTAGAGACGACCTCTACCAGAGGGATGGCACACATCTCTCACTAAAGGGGAAAGAAGTGCTTTCCAAATTAATGGAAGACGCCGTCCGACGATGTCTCAGGAGCACTCGACCGAGCGTGGAGGAGAGCCCTCGTCGCTATGCTAGAGTGACCCCAGAGAAGACATTCGCTGAGATCCTGAAGAAGGATATCCCCAGCACTACCAAGACAATGACCAAACCGGGAAACGGAGGAGTATAGGGAGCCCTGCAGTTGGGGGTTCCCTGAAGGTTCTATTGTTCAACGCCAGGTCCATCCGAAACAAGTTTTTGGAACTGCGGGCCCTCGTTGCGACAGAGGAACCCGAGATGGTGGCCATAACGGAGTCATGGTTGAGAACCTCAGACAGAGATCTTGAAGGGGAATTCGTGATTCCAGGCCACCAACTCTTCCACAAAGATAGAGAGGACAGAGGGGGTGGTGGTGTGCTGTTGTATGTAAAGAACTCCATCAAATCGATGACCTGCAACATCACATCGAACCACGAGCTCCTTGGAGTTGACCTAGAAATAGGCACTGCAAAATACAGAACCCTGCTGCTTTATAGACCCCCTGGACAACTCAATGAGATGGACAGGGACCTATACCAGTTGCTGGGTGAACTAGTGGACGGCAGGGTGTGCATCCTTATGGGGGACTTCAACACACATGTTGACTGGGAAACCAGAGAGCCCTCTGCCGAGAACACACCACTCTTGGAGTTTGTAAATGATGAATTCCTCACTCAATGGGTAAGGGAGCCAACAAGAGGTGCTAACATACTCGACTTGGTCCTCACCTCAGAGGATGACATCATTCAAGACCTCTCTGTAAACGAAGAAATAGGTGGAAGCGACCACAAGCTTATAAGATTTTCAGTTAAGGTCCCTAATATGGAGTCCGTGACCCCGGTGCATAGAAAATTAGACATGGGGAGAGCGGACTTTGCAGGTCTTCGTGAAAGTGTTGCTGAAATGGAACTAGAGGAGGGAGAGAGTGCTGATGATCTGTGGAGGTCATTCTTGTTTTCCTTCATGGAACTTCAGTCGCGCTTTATTCCTCTGAAGGGAACAGGTCAGAAGTTCATTCAACCTAAGTGGTTTAATCGGGAAATCCGTAACCTACTAAGGGAGAGGAGAACTGCGTATCGTCGAGCGAAGACATCTGGGGACTTTGACGGTCATAGAAGACTGAATCGAAACGTGAAGTCCAAAATAAGGGCGGCTAAGCGTGCTGAGGAGGTCCGTGTGGCTAGACTCTGCAAAGAGAACCCCAAGGAGTTTTTCAGTTATGTGAATGGCCGTAAACCAATCCGACGCAGGATCGGTCCCTTGGTGAATGAGGATGGAGCATTGATGCACTCTGATGCAGAAAATGCTAACCTCTTAAATGAGTATTTCTCTTCAGTGTTCTCTGAGGAGAGTGGTCCCATTCCCGAACCTTTGGACTCCTTCAGTGAGAAGTTGGAGTCAATGGTCTTCACCCAAGAAGAAATCGAGAGAAAAATAATCGAATTAAAAGCAAACAAGTCCCCCGGTCCGGATGGGTTCTTACCTAGAGTGTTGAAAGAAGTGCATGGTGAAGTATCACGGCACCTGTGCATGGTCTTCAACATGGTAATCCAGACTGGATGCGTTCCTAGAGACTGGCGTGAGGCAGAGGTGACTCCTATCTTCAAGAAGGGAGATGCTAGCCAACCGTCAAACTACAGACCCATCAGTTTAACCTCGATAGTCTGTAAACTCATGGAGAGCATCATGGTGGACAAAATAACAGCACACTTAGAATCAAATTTGCTACTGAGGGGTTCCCAGCATGGGTTCCGGCAGCACCGGTCATGCCTCACAAATCTGGTGGAATTCTTCCATTTTGTTTTCAGTGAGCATGATCGGGATAAAGCGGTCGATGTTGTCTACTTAGACTTTCAGAAAGCCTTTGATAAGGTACCCCACCGCCGCCTCCTTCGGAAAGTGCGTGCACTGGGCATAGACGGAAATGTGGCAAATTGGATAGAGAACTGGCTAAGTGACAGACGGCAGCGGGTGGTAGTGAATGGACAAGCTTCAGAGTGGGTGCCCGTTACTAGCGGCGTTCCCCAAGGTTCTGTTCTGGGACCACTACTGTTTATCATCTATGTTAATGACGTGGATGGTGACATGGTTGCCAAGATTTCCAAATTCGCCGATGATACTAAGCTTGGTATGAATGTCGCGAAAGAAGGAAATACTACCCGCTTACAAGAAAATCTTAGGAAGATCGGGGAGTGGTCTGACACGTGGCAAATGCCATTTAACGTGAACAAATGCAAAGTTATGCATATAGGCCACAGAAACCCCCGAACAGAGTATAACCTTAAGGGCAATGCTCTCGTAAGCACTGATACTGAGAAAGACTTGGGTGTAACTATCACCAGTGACCTCAAGTTCTCAAAGCAGTGTATTGAGGCTGAGAAGAAAGCCCAAAGGATGTTAGGGTACATAAAGCGACAGTTTGGATACCGGAACAAGGAGATAGTACTTTGTCTGTACAATTCCCTTGTCCGACCGCACCTGGAGTATGCAGTCCAGTTTTGGAGTCCTTTTTACCGAAAGGATATCGCGAGATTGGAACGAGTGCAAGCCAGGGCAACCAAACTTATACCCTCTCTTAGACACAAGAGCTATAAAGATCAGTTGGTAGAACTCGACCTGTTCTCTTTGGAAACCCGGAGACTGCGTGGTCAGCTTATCGAAGTGTTTAAAATACTACGAGGCTTTGACAATGTAGACTACAGGGACATTTTCCAACTCAGTGAGGGCACAACCAGGAATCATGGCTACAAACTTGAACTGAAGCGATACAACCGTGATCTGTGTGGTAAGTTCTTTACATACAGCATCTGCGGTACTTGGAACGCGCTTCCTGCTGATGTAGTCAACAGCAACTCTGTGGATCAGTTCAAGTCCAGATTAGACAAAGCCTTAAATCACCGTCTAGGTGTTTAAGCCGTTGTGCGAGTGTTCCTTGATGGTTTCACATGACACATTCGAGGACGGTCGCCTACTTGCGCAACTAAACCCACAGGTACCCTCTTTGTATGGATCGTAAGGTCTCCTAGGGTACTTCTTTTCCTTGTAACTCCTTGTAACTCTCTCTCTCTCTCTCTCTCTCTCTCTCTCTCTCTCTCTCTCTCTCTCTCTCTCTCTCTCTCTCTCTCTCTCTCTCTCTCTCTTTTGCCCGCCTGTACTCGCTAGAGTCGCACGCTCGCTTCGTTCCGCGCAGTCGCCTGGCTTCAGAACCCGTCCTTTGTGTTTTTGTGTGTATTTAAGTGGCCCAGTGTGTGTAATTCCGTTTGTGTATTTACGTGGCCCAGTGTGTGTGTATTTAAGTGGCCCAGTGTGTGTGTATTTAAGTGGCCCAGTGTGTGTATTTACGTGGCCCAGTGTGTGTTTGTATTTAAGTGGCCCAGTGTAATCCCGTTTGTTAAGTGCTGTGTGTGTATTTAAGTGGCCCAGTGTGTGTGTATTTAAGTGGCCCAGTGTAATCCCGTTTGTTAAGTGCTGTGTGTGTATTTAAGTGGCCCAGTGTGTGTATTTACGTGGCCCAGTGTAATCCCGTTTGTTAAGTGCAGTGTGTGTATTCAAGTGGCTCAGTGTGTGTTTTTACGTGGCCCAGTGTGTTAAGTATTTATACGTGGCCCAGTGTGTTAAGTGTTTATACGTGGCCCAGTGTGTTTTGGTGTGTTAAGTGATTTGTGTTATTGAGTGCGTGTGTTAGGAATTCGCGTTCCCGAGCGATTGTACGTCTGCATCTGTGTGTGGAGCGAGAAGGAACTCACAGCACATCACTTCTCACATAAGTATTCTTACTTAAAACAAAAAACTTCATATCTCTCAATCTATTATCTCTGTATTTTCCAGTTTTTACCCCCCCCCCACCAACCCCCCATCCCCTGACACCCCCCTCCCAACACCCACACCTCAACTCAACCGTCCTTTTCCTTATTTCCCCATTCCCCCTGACCTGACCCAACTAAGCCTTTTTAATTTTAATCTTAATCTCACCATACCTTAATTATAACCTGTCTACACGTCTGTAGTGCCCTTTTCAACACTGTACTGTGTTCCACTATATATTAATATATATTGTCTAGACATTTGCATTTATATAATTCTGTATCCTTACTGTATTTAATAGTAATTATTATTATTTTCTTTTTTCTAGACATAGTCATATTTTTATAATTCTATATTAATATTATTTCAGGTTCGTTCTACTTTATTTTATTAGTTTACACGTCCGTGGTTACTGTGTTTATTACTAATTCTACATTTCTATATTTATAATTCTTCATTTTCTTTGTATTTCTATATCAATATTTAATTTCATCAGTTCATTCTAATTTTTACAGTATTAGTATTTAACTCTATTTTAATATATTTGTATACACGTTTCGTGTCCCCTGTTCAATAATAATTGTATTTCTTTACAGGCCTAAACATTTGCATTCTTTGGTATTTCTGTACCAATACTTAATTAATTTGATCAGTGCATTTTAATTTTACAGTATTAATATTTAACTTCTTACTCGGTGTATTCCCATATTTTGGTCGCCCCTTACCCCCTCACACTCACCTCATCTCACCTCACCTCATCTCACCTCATCTCACCTCATCTCACACACCCGTGTACACGAGTGTGTGCCCTTCCCTCGCCCTCGCCTTAGCTTTGGTCCTTTTCCACTCCTACCACCTCACCTCTCCTTGGTAATTATCCCCCTCAAGGGTAGTTTCACCTTCGAGATAATCCCCTAACCCCTTCTACCCCTATCTTTTCTCCCTCTTCCCCCAACCGATCCTAAACCTATACCCAACCACCTCACCTCTCCTTGGTAATTATCCCCCCCAAGGGTAGTTTCACCTACTAGATAATCCCCCCTTCCCTACTGACACTAACGCCTCCTACCCCCATCTTTTCTCCCTCCTCCCCCAACCGATCCTAAACCTATACCCTACCACCTCACCTCTCCTTGGTAATTATCCCCCCCAAGGGTAGTTTCACCTACTAGATAATCCCCCCTTCCCTACTGACACTAACGCCTCCTACCCCCATCTTTTCTCCCTCCTCCCCCAACCGATCCTAAACCTATACCCTACCACCTCACCTCTCCTTGGCAATTATCCCCCCCAAGGGTAGTTTCACCTACTAGATAATCCCCCTTCCCTACTGACACTATCTTTTCTCCCTCCTCCCCCAACCGATCCTAAACCTTTACCCTATCGTTCCCTCCCCCAAACCTCTACTTCCATTCTGTACATTTCGTACATCTCCCCCTAACCTCCTCAAATTGAAATTAATTAATTAATTATTAAATAAATAAATAAATATATTAATAAATAAACTAATAAATTCATAAATTAATTATTAAATAAATTAACAAATAAATAAACTAACAAATGAATTAATAAATTATTAAATAAATTATTGAATAAATTATTAAATGAATTAATAAATAATTTGATATATTAATAAATAATTTGGTAAATTAATAAATAATTTGATAAATTAATAAATAATTTGATAAATTAATAAATAAATTAATAAATAATTTAATAAATTAATAAATAACGTGATAAATTAATAAATAATTTAATAAATTAATAAATAACTTGATAAATTAATAAATAATTTAATAAATTAATAAATAATTCAATACAATAATAAATAAATTGAGAAATAATTTAATATATTAATAAATAATTTAATAAATTAATAAATTAATTAATAAATAACACCATGGCACCTCAACTAACCTGTTCGACCTGCTCTGGTACTTTCGGCCCTACTATTTTCGCGAACAGAGACGTCCTTGTTTGTAGATTTTGCAACTTACGAGAGGATACTTCGACCGACTTGAAGGCAGCACAACGCAAGATCGAGGCCTTGAGTGAGAAGTTGGAAACACTACAGGAATTCGTCACTCTCAACGTAGGAATGACATCGACTCCTACAGCACCCGTCGTCACAGCCCCCGTACAGACTGCCTCTACACCCTTACCTCCACCGGCACCACCAACTACACCATCTCCACGGGAGGAGTTCCGCGTTGTCAGGAACAACATTCGACCCACAAGGAACATTATACCCATCACTACGTGCCAGAACCGCTTCAAGATCCTGGCCCAAGACGACGATGAAGACGACACCGAGGCCAGGCTGGTTGGTGACTCCATGGTAAGGGGTCAACTCACCGAGTTTTGTGGCCGAGCACCCAAGTCGAGGAAGCGATTTTGCATCCCGGGTGGCGGCCTAGACGACGTGATTGACTCAGTGGACGAAGTGACAAGCCTGGCCCCCGACAACACCACGTACGTCATCCACGTTGGAACTAACGACGTATTGAAGACCAGATCGGAAGAGCTCCTCAACAAGTACCGACAAATGATTGCGAAGTTCAAGGAAAAGACGAACAACATCATACTTTCTGGAATCATCCCCCGCAGACAAGCAGACACCCGTTTCTTCAACACCGCTACTAGTATCAACCGACGACTTGCCAGCATCTGCAACGAGGAGAACGTCGATTTCGTCAACACATGGGACAACTTTTATTTTGATGACTCGTTGTTCTCAGATGATGGTGTCCATCTGAATCAGGTAGGAGCAGCCCGTTTAGGACGTTTGCTAAACGACGCGGTCATCAACCATCGTACAAAAAACGGGACTGCCCAGGTACTTCAAGGTCAGGTAACGTAATACGAACAAACAGAATAACACGGGCAAACGTGCAGTTACCCAACCGAAATAGTCTAAAGGTTTTTTATGTTAACGCTCGCAGCATCCATAACAAATTCACAGATCTAGAGGAAATAACGCTCACAGAAAATTATGATATAATCGGCATTACAGAATCGTGGCTAAATACTGAAAATAGAGACTTCCTAGCAGAGTATAAAATTCCTGGCTATACAATATTTGAGAAAGGTCGAACTAATAAAAGGGGAGGCGGAGTACTATTATATATTAAAGATGACCTCAAACCGATCCTATTATCAAAGCCCCATATCGCTAACGTAGACACACTATATATACTCATTAGAAATAAATTCGGGATGAAACTTTTGTTAGCCTTATTATACAGACCCCCAGCTCAACCAGTACAAACTGACCATGATATCTATGAACAAATTAACGAGATGAGTAACACGCAAGAGGCCGTAATTCTTGGCGACTTTAATTTACCAGTAACAAAGTGGGGAGAACCATTATCAGCTCACTATGGTCAAGACCTTTATACTAACTTACAAGAGAGCTCTCTTATCCAATTTGTTAATAGTCCAACTCGTGGAAACAACGTTCTTGACCTAGTATTTGCAACAAAAGAAGACTTGATAGCGAATATTAACGTGGGTGATGAGTTTACTAATAGCGACCACCGCATAATCACATTCAGTATAAATTTCAATAGAAGCGAAATAAATTACAGCTACGAAAAAATCCCCGACTTTAGAAAAGCTAATTTTCACCAACTCAGAGCGATACTAAAAGATACCGATTGGAAATGTCTGCGAGACACTATTAACATTAATACACAATGGAACTTTTTCACTAATGCGTACGCAAAAGCGGTCAAAGATAGCATACCGTTAAAAAACCGACGTTCAGCACAAAACTTAAAGCCCAAGTGGTGGAATAAAGAGATAGCCGACTGTTTACGCGCCAAAAAGAACGCCCATAATAGAGTTAAAATCACAGACGACAATAACGAGCGGGCCAAGTTTTCAGACTTACGAAGAAAAGCCAAAAAGTTAATCAAACAGAGTAAAAAGGCCATTGAAAAACACGTTGCAAATCAAAGTAAGACAAACCCGAAAGAGTTCTACAGTTATATCCGGCATAAGAAAGTACTCACGTCAACTATCGGACCACTACTTGATGAGAATGGGGACTTTACTACAGATGAAGAGCGAATGAGTGGTATCCTTAACACTTTCTTTGCATCAGTCTTTACTACAGAAAACTCGAACGATATACCAGCAGTAACAACAGTCCAAAATGAAAATACCGAGGTATTAAGTAATATCAGCATAACTGAAAGTGACGTAATAAAATGTATTGATAAACTAAATGTAAATAAGTCACCTGGGCCAGACACGATCTCCCCTCGCGTATTAAAGGAAGCAAAAAGCGAAATAGTAAAACCTCTGACTCTGCTCTTTAACTATTCTTTACACACTGGAACAATACCTGACGAATGGAAACTCGCTAACGTAACACCAATATTTAAAAAAGGCAGCAAATCCCTACCTAGTAACTATCGCCCTATCAGCCTAACCTCGGTCGTATGCAAAATGCTAGAGACAATCATACGAGATAAACTTACAAATCACTTAGAGGAAAACAACTTACTTAGAGACACTCAACACGGTTTTCGTAATAAGCGCTCTTGCCTAACGAACCTATTAGACTTTTTAAATGACATTTTCAATGAATATGATAAGAGTAAAGCAGTAGACATAATTTATCTAGATTTCCAAAAGGCCTTTGACAAAGTTCCCCATAAACGCTTAATATCTAAACTAAAATCACACAGAATCCAAGGCGATACCGTAAGATGGATAGAGAACTGGCTAAGAAACCGAAAACAACGCGTGGTAATAAATGGAAAATCTTCTAGTTGGACAGGCGTTACAAGCGGGGTGCCACAGGGGTCAGTTTTAGGGCCAATCCTATTCCTAGTTTACATAAACGACATAGACGAAGGCCTCTCATGTATAATATCGAAATTTGCTGATGACACCAAAATTGCAAATACAGTACTCACTATTGCGCAGACTAAAGAAATGCAAGATAATCTCGATAAATTGTCAAATTGGGCGAAAACTTGGCAAATGTCCTTCAATTCAGATAAATGTAAAGTGCTCCACATCGGACATCATAACGTAGCAGCAAACTACTCGTTAAATGGTAAGCAACTCAAAAGCGTGGATCGAGAGACAGACTTAGGGGTAACAGTATCAAGTAACCTAAAACCCAGTCAGCAGTGTACGGAAGTAATTAAGAAAGCAAATAAAACTATCGGCTTTATCGGCAGAGCATTCGAGTATAAATCTAAAGACACAATCCTCACTTTGTATAATTCCTTGGTCCGTCCCCTTATGGAGTATTGTGTTCAAGCCTGGTGCCCGTATTACCAGAAAGATATAGCAAAATTGGAACGAGTCCAACGTAGAGTTACTAAAATGATACCAAGTCTGAGAAATAAAACGTACGATGAGCGGCTAAGCGAATTAAATCTATTCCCATTGATACAACGTAGACTGAGAGGTGACTTAATCCAGGTATTTAAAATAATCAAAGGCATTGATAATATGGACTGCAACAAATATTTCACTATTGATCAATCAAACTACACGAGAGGAAACGGCTGCAAAATCATAGGCAAATCTTTTAATTCGCACGAATCCAAGAATTTCTTTTTTAACCGAGTCGTCAACTTATGGAATGGGCTTCCCCGTAATGTAATTGACTGTAACACCGTAGACAGCTTCAAACGTCGCTTAGATAAACACCTTGCGTCTAATCCCCGACTTACAATGTTTACTAATGAATAATTTTTGCCCATTACAGGTGGCAAGTTAGCCAAATTTCACCTACTTTCTATCTTTCCTATAAAAAAATTTCCTTGTGGAGTATTTCTGCCAACCCCACAAGGTTCCCATTCCTGACTTTATTTCCTGTACGGCTCAGGCCGGAGGGAGTGGAGGGTGGGGAGAGAGCCTTCTACTTTGCTATCCTTACCTACGACTATCACTGGGGAGTAATTCATTCTCTACCAGTAACCTTCTAATCGGGTCACCTCGTTTGGACCGTAAGGTCTGTTGTGGTCTGTGTTTCTATGTAACTCTATGTAACTCTCTCTCTCTCTCTCTCTCTCTCTCTCTCTCTCTCTCTCTCTCTGGTCTTCTTTATACCTTTTCTCACATCCCTCCCCCCATTTCGCCCCTCAGGTTTTTTGCTGTTTACTTCCTCTGCCCTTTGACCCCTCCCCCCGCCCTCTCTCTCTTTCTCTCTCTGTGTGTGTGTGCGTGTGTGTGTAGTTCTCTCTCTCTCTCCTCTCTCTCTCTCTCTCTCTCTCTCTCTCTCTCTCTCTCTCTCTCTCTCTCTCTGTGTGTGTGTGTGAACGATATCTAGAATGACCATCTGCTCTATGTATGTATCTATGTATATATGTATGACTAGTAGTTTATCTCCTATCCAACAACCCATCTTATCAATTGATCTCTCTTATATATTTGCATCTGTGTCCTATCTATCTAAATCTATCCATCCTTCTCTTTGGACCAAAAATTTTATGTTTATTTATCTATCTATCTATCTCCATCTATCCTTTTGTTTGGGCCAAAAAATTTATGATTATTTATCTATCTATCTATCTGTTTGGGCCAAAAATATGTTTATTTATCTATCTGTCTATCTATCTATTTGTTTAGGCCAAAAATTATATGTTTATTTATTTATCTATCAATCTATCACTATCCATTCATCTGTACGTCTAGCGTGAATTTATTTATGTTTATCTATCTATCTTTCTATTTATCTATCTTTCTATATATCTGTCTGGGCCTAAAACTATATGTATATCTATATACATATGTTACACTATCCATCAATCCATCTATCTCTACTTCACATTTCTCCTTATTTATCTATCTATCTATCTATCTATCTATCTATTTATCTATCTGTGTATCTATCTATCTCTCCGCAGGGTTCTTTAAACTATGGGTCGTCAATTCCTCCAAACTGGGTCGCAGGCTCACAAAAATAAATACATGAATAAAATAGAATAATAATGTTCGTGACAATAAAATAAATATGAAGTTCATACATGAATCCACCTAACATATTTTTATACTCGAATATTCATATATTTAATTATCAAAAAAACAAAATCATTGCACAAATATTAGCCTTCTTGAGAGAGAGAGAGAGAGAGAGAGAGAGAGAGAGAGAGAGAGAGAGAGAGAGAGAGGGGGGGGGGGGAGGGGGGTTAGATGAGGCAGTGTTTATAATTCTGGTTAGAATGCCTTTTTATCATAATTATTGCGTTTCAGGTTTTTGGCCTTGTATTTTTTTACGTTGATAATTCTGGTCATTTGTAAAAGATCTTTCTGTATGGGTCGCGAGAATGATGTCATAGTAAAAACTGGGTCACGACTGAAAAAGTTTGAAGAACCTTTCTGAGATTATATGCATTTATTACACGATTCATCAATCCATTCACTTGTTTATTCAATCATCTTTACATCACACAATCCCTTCATCTACTCCTCCCCCTAAATCCCCTCCCCCCCCCCACTCCCTCGCCTTACTCAGGGATTCAAAGACTGTTGGTGATGATATTATGAAGCTGAACATCTCACTCCCCCATCCCTCTCCCTCCCTCCCTCACTCACTCCCCTCTCACCCCTCCCCCTCCCTCACTTACTCCTTCACTCACTCCCCTCTCACCCCTCCCCTTCCCTCACTCCCCCCTCCCTCACTCCCCCCTCCCTTTCCCTCATTCTCCTCACTCACTCACTTACTCCCCTCCTCCACCCTCACTCCCCTCTCACCCCCTCACTCACTCCCTTCTCCCTACCTCCCTCCCTCACTCTCCTACTCCTACTATCCCTCCCCCCTTCCCTCCCATACCACCAGACAGACATACAGACAAATCAGCTGATATATGTAAACAAAGATAGTTATGGTGAGGTGTGCTATTATACTGTTTACTTTCTCTCTCTTTCTGTTCATGTCTACTGTTTTAATTCACTGTCAGTCTGTTTGTCTGTTTTTCTGTCTGATCGTCTGTCCTTTCTGTCTGTCTAGCTGTCTATCTCTTCTCTGTCTATCTATCTCTCCTTTCTGTCTGTCCATGGTCTTTTTGTCTGTCGATTTATCCATTCTGTCTACCTGTTTTCTGTCTGTCTATGTATATGTCCTTTTCGTCTATCTATTTCCTCTTTCTGTCTATCTGTCCTTTCTATCTATCTATTTATCTCTCTTTTCTGTATCT
>JAWQEG010004863.1:0-25000 GCA_033782935.1 Petrolisthes cinctipes
CAAGAAGTCAAGATAGAAAAGGGAAAAAAGGAGAGAGAGAAATAAGAAACAAATAATTAGCTCTGGAGATAAACAGAATGAATATAATCAGAAGAAGGTGCACAGTGAGAATGGAGGAGTTTGAGATGTAAGTAAAAAATTATGAAGAAAGCTGAGATAAACAAGAAAAGGAAGGCAAAAGGGAAATGAAAGTGAAGACTGAGTGTTAAAGGAGATAACAAAAAATAGACTAAAGTGCAATAGATAATGACAATGAAAATTATACAGAAATAGAGACAAAGTGAAATGTGAGTTTTTATTCGTAGCAACAACCTAGAATATGTGTATTTTTGGTAGGGAGTCAATAAATTAAGTTTAAGGAATGAATGATGAAAAGAATTATATTAAATAATAGGAAAGTTAGAAATGGACTAAGACGGAATATCATGAGAAATTTAGATAGTAGTAGAAAGAGCATATAAATAGAGTTAATAAAAATAAGAAAGAAAAGAGAGAAATTAATATATTTCAGAAACATATTTATGAGATGGAATAATTAAGGTAGGAGGATAGAAATTCAGGAATATCAAGGGAACTTGACATATTTATAATGTATATAATTATACAGAAAGAAGAAGAATAAACGAAATTTATGTTACGGCGGCAGATTGGAGATGGAAAGAATAGTGAGTTTATTTGTTTTCCTGGCGAAAATGCACCTTTTCCCTTCAAAATATTATGACATTCAATACATGTTTAGTGTACAATGCAGCGTTTATTGGTTGCGGGTAATTACCTACTTGTATCAATTTTTTGGCGCAATTTTTCTAGAATTGCATTACATTAACCTCAAAAAAAAAAAAATTAGTTTTAATGAGGGAAGAGGTAACAGTACCCTATATTCAGGTTAAAAACATGGAGTATAGATAGTGTGATAAAGAAGAAGAGAATAACAAGGGCGTCAGTAAGGTGTGTGCGACAGAGCGTCAAGGCACAGAGGAAGCACCAGAAAATTAAGAGGAAGCACCAGAAAATTAAGATATCGGGAGAAGCGAGGTCGTCAGGCACAGAGGGGGAAAAAAAGTAGGGGGGTGAGGGGCAAGGAGTGAGACGCAGCAGACGGGAAAATTTTAAGAGGAAAGGCACCGTGTGTGTGTGTGTGTATGTGTGTGAAAGAGAGCGAGGGAGAGAGAGAAAGGGGGAAGGGAGAGAGAGAGAGAGTGTGTGTGTGTGTGTGTGTGTGTTGGAAAACGCAAAGGAAATTAAACAGTAGACACGGGATACAAGATAGAAGAAGTATTACGAGACCAATATACCACCACTAAAACAAAATCAGGAAAAAAAAAAGATGTGGAAGAGAGGCAGGTAGGTGAGAGGTGGTAGGAAGGTAGAGAAGGGAATCAGGTTGAGGTAGGTCGGCAAGGAAGGAGTGCAAGGTGGAGAAGAGAATGAAGGGAGACGAGGGAAGGAGTAAGGTAGCGAAGGGTGAGAGGAGAGGTTGATAAGGAAAGAAAAAATGGAAACAATTGGGAAAGAAAAGGTAAAAAAAAAATGAAGGAAGGAAAAAGAAAATGAAAGAAGGGAGTGAGCGAGGAGGGCAGTAGTCAGGGAACACAAACCAACCAAGCAACCAATGCTGTGAATATCGAACCCTTGGCTGGTAATGAGGAAGTCAGATGCAGGCCAAGATAATATGACTTGTTGTGCTGCCCTCTCTGTACTATAATACTCCTTCTCCTGGCCTCTACCACCTCCTTCTCCTGGCCTCTACCTCCTCCTCCTGGCCTCTACCTCCTTCACCTGGCCTCTACCACCTCCTTCTCCTGGTCTCTATTTCCTCCTCCTGGCCTCTACCTCCTTCACCTGGCCTCTATTTTCTTCTCCTGGTCTCTACCTCCTTCTCCTGGCCTCTATTTCCTTCTCCTGGCCTCTACCTCCTCCTCCTCCTCCTGGCCTCTACCTCCTTCATCTGGCCTCTATCACCTATCTTCTTGTCTTACCGATATTCCTTTAAATTCAGGCTGTCTTCTTATTACGTTTTCAATACAGTCAACTATAATTTGGTTTTGGGAAACTCACTTAATTAAAGATTAAAAAACATGGCAGTGGTTGGAAATCGAATTGATGTTGGCTTAATCTTATGTACTGGACAGACTGGAGCGTTTACAAGGCTTGTTTTCCCAATATTATGTAAAATTTCTTGTAATATTGCACAAATCTACACTTTTCATAAAATCCTCCTGGGTTTTATTCGTTTTTGTTATTTCAGTTTTGATATTCAATAAAACTATTTCATTATTTTCAATTCCAAAGTTACTTCCCCGTGTTACCCACCTTTCTCACAACATCTCATATCTTTTTCCTCTTCACAGGATCAGATTTCTTCTTAATTTATCTTGTTTCTTGTGTCGGGACGGATGTCGTTCTAGTAGCACAATCTTATCTTCAGTAAAACCTAGTTATTCAATTTCAACGAGAAACATCTCCTCCAGCAAGGCAAACGTTACTCTCTCCTTCAGAAGTGAATATAACCTCACACATCAGTCAGGGCAGTTGGATCCTTCCCTCCTACATGCAGTCTTTCAATACATTCAGCGCGCGACGTGTATTCATGTATGTGTCAACGCGGTGCAGAAGGCCAGGACGGAATTTACAAGGTAGTGTCATGAAGGTTGCATGAGCAGGGGCGACGCAACGGGATGGGAGGTGGGGGGGGAGGGGAGGAGAGTGGGATACGAAGACTCGCATGCATGTAAACAAACGCAGGACCTCGTGAAACATTAAATAGGAACGGGAAATATTGGATGAAATTCTGTTATACTTCTGCTGCTGCTTCAGGTATTGGTGGTGGTGGTGGTGGTGGTGGTCGTGGTGGTGGTAGTGATGTTCCTGCTGCTGGTAAGACTGGTGGTGGTGGTGGTGGTGGTGGTGATGGTGGTGGGGGTGATGGTGGTGATGTTGGTGTGGGGGTAGTGTAATAATGAACGTAGTGGTGGTGGTGGGGGTTGTGTGATATTGAAGGTAGTGGTGGTGGTAAAGGTGGTGGTGAATGTATGTGTAGTGATCGTCTTGCCTCTTCATCGACTTTCTCTTGCCTCGCTAACCACACATTGTCTATTTGATTCCTATCTGTTGAATACATCAATGGTCGGATTTTACAGTATGTCATGTAGCTTACATCCCATAATTCACCCTGTCTTCATTTCTGACTTTATCTTTCTTACTGACTCTCCCGTATTCTCTTTACTTCTCTACTATTATTCCAACTGTCTGTCCATCTACTCTGTCAGTCTTTCTCCTCACTTCTTTCCCCTCTTCATCTCTTTTCCCCTATGTAGCTGCCCACTTTCTTCTTTCCATTTTCACCCTCTTTACACCTTCTTCTTCCTTCTCAGTTAAACTTCCCTCCTGCCCCTCTGTCCACCTTTCCTCTTCCTTCTCTTCCCACCTATCCTCTTCATCCTCCTCTTTCCACCTATCCTCTTCCTCCCCCCTCTTCCCACCTCTCCTCCTCCACCTCCTCCTCGCCGCTGTCCTTAACTCTCTGGATAATGAGGTCTGACAGCTCCTGGTAAGCCTGTTTAGCGAGGGAGGGACAACTTCCATGTCTCCCTCAGGTCTCCCAACAGCGCCTCCAGCTCTTCCTTCCTCCTTTACCTTGTATTGTGCGTGTGATTTCCCTTTGCACATTCCATATATACTCCTTTACTCATCCATTTCTCTATAAGTTTTAGTACTCGTTCTTTATTCGTCTATACTCCTATCTGTACGTGTTCCTTTCATTTCTGTATTTCCTGCAATCATCTCTTCCTTTCATTTTGGTTTGGTCTCACCTTTCGGACCAGAGCCACTCCTTTTAACACTCTGTATTTAATACTTAGTTGTGTGTTATTTGGTGTAAAATATTCTTGGATTGCATTACATACACCGAAAAAATGAAGGAGCAGTACAGTTTTGCCAAAAAATAAAAATGGAGTATAGATGATTTACAACAAAGACAAGGTAATAACTGTCTATATAGAGAATGTATATCTGATGTCCTTAGCTTAGGCTTAGAAGGTTTTCTTTGTGTGTACAGTACATATCTTGTATCTGAACATAATGTGTGAGTGTACATTAGTTCAGTGTCTTCGTTATTTCTGTGTGCCTGTTAGATGAGTGTGTCTGGTAGAAAAATGTGTACGTTGGCTGAATATGTCTGTTAGTTGTGTGTGTCTGTTAATTGTGTGTCTGTTAGATGAGTGTGTCCGTTAGTTGTGTGTCTGTTAGTTGTGTGTGTCTGTTAGTTGTGTGTCTGTTAGTTGTGTGTGTCTGTTAGTTGTGCATGGCTCTCACCTGCTGCATGTTATGACAGTGCCTTGCTACTGTTACTGTTATGGGTTTCCTTGTTATTACTGTTATTATTCCCATTCCTGTTATACACTGTGATGAGAACATGGCCACACTGTACGATGTACGTATTCCAACAATTATACTGATAAAACGAAGCATTCCACGTACGTTAACGCACATATTAAGTGATTTATTACTATGTTATTAAGTACTATGTAATTCTCCATTTGTTTTTCCCCATATTTGTGTATAGGCTGCTGAACAGAAATATTAAGCCATCAATCGATCCAGGGAAGCCAAGTAAGTAATTCTCCATACACGATAGGACAACACATTAATAGTACACATATAAGAATCCTGCGAGCAATTAAAATATAAGAGTATATAAAAATTTTAAGTTAGCTAGTACTTCAAACCTTTCCACGAAATATCGAAAACAAAGCCAAGAAAATAAATGAGGGAACCGGTACCTTGTCGCCAGATTAAAATGTATATGATAAATGGAGTAAAATGTAACCAACAGCCATAGTGTAAGCTGCCTTCGTCACGTCCCATTTACACTCGTTGGTGATAATGTTATCAAGAGGAGTAACCGTATTAATTTATTTCTGTACTCTTGCTTGTTGTCATTATATCCATGATGCATTTGTTATATTCTCCATCACTATGTCTTTCTGTATGTCTATCTGTTTTTGTTTACTTGTGTGACTGTCTATCTATCTACTTGTCTGTCTATATGTCTATCCCCTCATATCTCTCTCTCTCTCTCTCTCTCTCTCTCTCTCTCTCTCTCTCTCTCTCTCTCTCTCTCTCTCTCTCTCTCTCTCTCTCTCTCTCTCTCTCTCTCACGTCATTTGCGCAGTTTCAGGATGGGCGTAAGTGTTGAAATGTTGGGTTAAGTTGCAGTTCGACAAGTGGAATTGAGGAGGAAGGGAGAGACTTAACAGAGTGTTGGAGAGAAGAAGGGAGAGGGGGAGGGAAGAGGATAAGTGACAAGAAGGCAAGAAAGGAAATGATGGGAGAATGAGGGAAGAAAGAGTGAAACAGGTAGAGAGAATGAAACAGGTAAAAGGCGAAATCCGAAGAATGAAATTAATTGAGAGACAAAAAAATAAAAAGACGAAAGGGAGAGAATAATTACGAAATGTGAGATGAGAGGGAAAGAAAGAGACATAAAAAGGAAAAGAAATTGAGAGAGATTTAAGGAAGGTAGAGTGTGAGAAACAGGAGGAGACAGAGAGTGATTTGGAGATAGATAAAGGAAAGATCATTTGAAAGAAAGGAGGAAAAAGAGTACCCTACGAGAGGCAGTGTGCGAGACAGAGAGATAGGAGGGATAAGAAAGGAGATAGACTGTAAACGACAGGAGGGAGAGAAGAGGAAGAAAAAGAAGAAGAGTGTAAGAGACAGAAGAGAGAGGGAGACAGAAAGAGAGAGTGGTACTAGAGAGGTCTGGAAGGGAGTGACAGAGACAGAGAGCACGACGACTTGGACAGGGGCTTTCCCTCTGATAATCCCCCACCTTCTTGTGACCCGCCGCAAGAGAGAGAGAGAGAGAGAGAGAGAGAGAGAGAGAGAGAGAGAGAGAGAGAGAGAGAGGGGGGGGGGGGAGTAGAGAGTAGAGGGACGGGTGGGGGAGAGGGGGGGGAAAAATAGTAAAAAGATATAAGGAATGAGTTAAGGAGAATGGGAAGGTGAATGTTGATCTGTTTTGCAACTTACGTCATTATACCATGATTTTTGTCATATGATTTAAGTAGATATTTAGATATTAGATGCAGGTTTTGCGTACATTTCAGTGTTTATTTATTGCCGAAAAGTACTAAGTTATGTAAAGGTTTTATGTAAAATTTCTTTTTGCATTGCATTTACCGAAATTAAAAAAACATGAAATAATTTGTTGCCAATAATTACCATTGTGTCAATTTTTGGTGTATTATGTCTTGGATTGAATTTCATATTCCGAAAAAGAAAAGAAATATTATGAGGAAATCAGTATAATTATATTTGCGAGATTAAGAAAATTAAGTAGTTAATGTGTGTCTTCTGACATGGTTACCGTATGTGAAATGAGTAGCGTTCCGGTTTGGCAATGACAGATATCCCCCTTAGGAACTCTCAGATGTTAATAGATCCAGGGCCACGAAGCCTGTTTTATCATAAGTAATAAAAAAAAACAAAAAAACAGCTACATATTTTTTACTCCTGTTTCCTCCACCCTTTACAAAAATCATTACACTTTGGTATACTGTTGTAGAAGCAGTGTATTATTTCTTTTGTTATGAGGCAAAAGTGTATAGCCAATCCGGTGATTTTTTCCGCCTGATCTCCAATATTTCCAATCAGGCAATCCCTAACCTCATTTCCATAACTGCCACGGGTTGACGGAGCCGCTAATTAGTCCCACCCCCACCCACTTATTGCCTCGCATATTTTTTTTAAGGAAATTTATTTATTGCCACGCCCTTGATGAGGTGCCTGGATTTGTAAGCAGTATCTATATAGCATGAATAAAATTTGTGCTTGCTAGAACAATAGAAATATCTTAGACTAAACGCAATTTCAAACAGGAACAAGAAAACTAAAGTTACATCCATCTCTTCATAGTTTTTTCGTGGGGATATAAACACGAGATAAAAAGAGAAACTAGTTTGCTCTCCCTCTCTCAGTTTTCGTAGTGGCGTAATCAGGAGATGAAAAGAAAAGTCACCAAGAGCGTGAAGGGAGGGATACAAAACAGTGAGTGTGATATGGACTACAGTAATTTGGGCATCAGAAAAAGTACAGGAAATACAGCCACACAGGGACGGTGTTGTTGGATGAGAGGGATGGGAAAAGGATCGGTGTGGGGGTGGGGGGGTTACAGTGGTATGCATAATCAATGGAACTAGTGAAAATAATAAAAACAATTAATATCTTCAGGAGAGTACAGGTAAATCAGTGACGAGAAGGAAAGTCAGCGAGAGTGAAGGAAGAGTGCAGCAACAGAATCAGTGAGAGTGAGGGAGAGTGGAGGGCGGCAGCTGGCCTCTCCCTCTAACTTTTATCTCCCTCTCTCTGGGGATCTGTCCTCCTCCTCCTCCTCCTCCTCTCACTCTCAGTCTCTTCCTGTCCCTCCTTCCCTCCCTCCCTCCCTCCCTCCTTCTCACCCAGGATTCCTCTTTTATCTTCTTTGGGAGTGCAATTTTCATTCCATCACATGTTTTCGAGTTTTTTCTCATCTTTGCATATTTTATTGTCTTCCCACTTCGTCAGTCACATCATTTTACATCTGTTATACATACATACATACATAGATTGCACAAAACATACATACATACATACGGTACATATACGTACTTACATACATGGACATACACATTATGTATAAACATTCTCCTTTATTTATAATTATGCTGGTCTAATATAATTTAAAATAGTACCACAAAATTTCCCTGCAGTCAGCATCACATCTGTAAATGCTTAGCCACATTTGTCATTCAAAGTTTTTGTATAGGGAAATCCAAGTTATTGTTTAGTGTAAAATGATTCATTAAATGTTGCTAATTTATTGTACTAAACGTGTGTTTACGAGCCTGTGTGTACGTACGTGCATGTGTGTGTACATCTCCATGTGCTTTCATGGGTGTGTGTGTGAGTGCGTGTATTACCCTCCCATCACCTTGCATTATGAAATCCTGCACAGATGATGTTTTTTGCTTTCTTCCTTTGATCATTCTCGTCTCAGCTTTCATCCTCCTCATCTCTCTATATTTTTTTCCTGATGAATTATTCTCTTTCAGGTTCCTTCCTCCCGTATCTGCTGCTCCTTTTCCTTCTCTCCTCCGCTCTCATCCTCCATCTTTTCTGTGCTTTTTATCCATCTCTTCCTGTCTTGTTTATCCACACACTGTCCTGCTGTCTGTATCTTTGTCGATCTATTTCCATATTTAAACCTCCACCTCTTTACTCTCTTTTCCACTCAAGGCAAATTTTATGACTTTATCAAAATCCTTCAGGTGATTCCCTTCAGCTTTGCACATGTGTTCTACTGCCTCATGCATGGCCGGATAATATAGTCGAAGGAGAGAAGGAAGGGTAAATAGCCTTAATTTATACTATCATTTATGCCTACAAATTTAACTGTAGGGCCTGCTCGGTGTGTGTACATGTGGAAACATTATCTTTCTCACGGGAGTCATAAGGTGTAGGCGAATTGGATGAATACTGAATCTTTCTTCCTATACTACCGAACAGCTGATATTCTACTCACATATTTATCCACTAGGCCTATTCTATTTCCGGGCATAAAGTTAGGAGGAATCAGTAGCCCTCCCATTCGACCACAACAGATACACTCACAGCTCTACCCTTGTTTGTTCTATTCCCTTCTACCTCTTTTCTTCTCTTTAGCACTTTGTCAGTCCCATTTTCTCATATTTACTTTTCATAAACATATACAGCTTCCTTTCCACTTTCTCTCTTTTCCTTTCCTGTACAACTCTTCCACTTTGACCCCTCTCCTCCCTTTCTCATTCTCCATCCATTACTCTTCCTGATTCCCTTCTCCCTCTCTCCTTGAACCATCCTCACCTCTCTCTCTGTAGTGACTTGTATTCCTCTTCTCTATTTATTTCCCCGTTCCCTCTCCCTCTCAGTATACCTTTCTCACCTTCCCACCCCCTTCATTCTCCTCTTTCCCCCTCCCTTTCCTTCCCTCCACTTTCCCCCTATACTCCCTCTTCACCTCCTCCTTCCCCCCTCCCCTCTCTCTCTCTCTCTCTCTCTCTCTCTCTCTCTCTCTCTCTCTCTCTCTCTCTCTCTCTCTCTCTCTCTCTCTCTCTCTCTCTCTCTCTCTCTCTCTCTCTCTCTCTCTCCCCTTCCCTCCCTCTGCTCCCCACTGTCCCCCCCCCCATCCCCCAGCCCGGTATCAGTGCGGGACAGACACACCCGAAAGGATTATTTACCACTGTTCCATCCCAACTTACACCAGACATACATATACACACAGACACACACACACCTTGCCTTTCGCTTTACCTACCACTCCACCTGCTCTGCTCTGATCTTCTCTGTTCTGTCTGCCCCATTATTCCAATCCATTTCACTCTATTCTGTTCCAATCCACTGCCCTCTATTCTATTCTAATCCATTTCCCTCTTCTATTCCAATCCACTTCACTCTATTCTATTCCAGTTCACTTCCCTTTATTCTATTCCAATCCACTTCACTCTATTCTACTTCCCTCTATTTTACTTCACTCTATTCTACTACACTCCAATTCACTCTATTTCCAACTTGCCCTGTGTGCCTTTTACTCCCTTTCCCTTCACTCCACCATACAAGACTCCACTTCACTCCAAACATATCCTACTCAAACACCGCTTGTTATTATCTGGCTCTTACTCAATGCACACCACTCTCACTGTGCCTTCCCTAACTCCACCACTCCATCCATACATAATTATGCTTGATTTGTTCCTTAATCTACTCAACTCAATCTGCTCTTATCTCCTTTCCACTCCCTTCTATCTGTCATCCAGGACTTTTTCTCTTTTCCTTATTCGTAATCTTAAATGCCTTTCATACAACACACATATTCTCTCTCTCTCTCTCTCTCTCTCTCTCTCTCTCTCTCTCTCTCTCTCTCTCTCTCTCTCATCCTTCTTCAGGCACTTTTTTCCTCCCACAATTCCTCATATTTCTCAGTGGCCGTCATCTCCACTCTCTCCTTTCTTTTTACTCTATATTTTTTATTGTTCTTTATTTCTTTCCTTCTTGATTACTTGCCCCGGCCATCTCCAACCTCTCTTATTTTATTTTTATTTAACCAGTCTCACTCTTTCTCTTTTCAATCTTTCTTCGTCCTCTTTTCTTCCCCTCCTATGCCCCTTTTTTCTTCTCTTCCTTTCGTGGTATTGCCCTTCCATATTCTTCTTTCCTCACTTCACCCTTTCTTACCACCCAATCATTTCTCTTCTTTCTTCCTTGTATCTTTTTCTTCTTTCTTCCTTGTCTCTTTTTTTTCTCTTCCTCTTTTCTTGCCTCTCTTTCTTCTCTTCCGCCTTTTTTACCCCTGCATCTTCTCTTCTCCCTTCCTTGTCTCTTTTTCTTCTCTTCCCCTTTTCTTGCTTCTCTTTCTTCTCTTTCCCCTTCCTTATATCTTCCTTGTCTCCCCTTCCTTATATCTTCCTTGTCTCCCCTTTCCTTGCCTCTATTTCCTCTCATTCCCTTTCTTTTCTTTCATTCGTCATTACATTCACATCAGGTAGTTACAATCTCATTTTCCAATCATTTTACCAAGCTGCGTACTGTTGATAGTCAGTGTGTCAAGATATTTGATAAGGAATATTTGTGATGATTACCACAGTAATGTGATTTCCACCTCACTCAATTGAAGCATTTTTTTTTCTTTTCTTTTTTAATAATTTTACCTAATTTTACTCTGGACATTGGTCTTCCGGCCGTTACCGAGTTCCACTCTTATTTTGACATTTATGCATCCCTTAATTTCCTTTGTGAACTTTCATTTCTCACATATTTGATACAAAAACAAACACGCCATTCCTTGCTACATAAAATCTGTGTATCTCACAATTCTTTCCAGGAACCTTGTAACTTCTCTGTTATTTTTATCCTCTAGGTGGGGAAAGTTCAAGGAGAGGAACAAGTTGTAGAGACGAGAGAATGGGATGGAAAGGAAAATGGAATTGGGGATTGAATGAATGTCCTGTAAGATGGGGAATGATATGGGAAATGGGGATGATAGAAGAAGGGGAAGAACGAGTTGTGTAAATCAGGGATGGGGTTACAGCAAAGTGGGAGAATGAATGTACACACACTCGAAAGACTATCATTACAGGAGGTCCCGAAAAGTTTTATACTGAACTTAGGAATACCGATGTGAGAATGACATGTAAATTGGGGAAAATAGGGAATAGAATGGGAAAGTCTAGGATAAAAATAGGGGTAGTGGAGTATTATTGATGAAGGGTATGGTAGAAAGTATACGAATATTTGACAGAGGAATGCATGAAGGGTTTGGGAAGAGATAATTGTGGAAGAAAAGGGACGGACACTAAAGGTAAGCAGATAGTGAGAGTTATTAGGAAGGAATACAAAAAGATACAGGTGAAAATGAAATGGCTTTGGGAAAACGAGATAAGTAGTCATGTCGGAAAAGATGAAGAATAGAAGAAAATGGGAGTAACACGAAGGAAGAAAGTGGAGTGAGAATCAGTGAAGAGGATGGGATAGATTCAAGGACAAGATATTTGCAAGAAAGTAAAATATTTTGTTGGGACGATGGAAAGAGTAGATGAAGAGGAAGGAACACTCGAACATAATGAGTAATCGAAGCAGTAGGCAGTGTCGTAGGAACAGGAACTAAGAAAACAAACTAGGGTACAAGAAAGTATAACCTGAGAGATGGAGAGAACCAAAGCTCCAACCACAGTACTGCAGAGCCAGACACAGGGCCAAGGCAGGTGCCAGACAAACATGAATTATCACTCATTACTACAACTCACACGTGCCGGATAATACATCAAAATGGAAATTACACTCCCTACCTGTCATGCCAACTGCCCAGCCCCAAGCTTCGCCTTTACAACATGATATTTTAAGGTCGACTTTAGCTCTCTGGTAAAGGCTGCGTTGTGCCTCTGTGGTGTGTCCGTGGGGCCGGTAATCTAGTATGTATATCTGGGAGTTTAATTTCCGTGGCTGAGACCAGATACGGTGGGGGTCTTAACATATTCCCTCCCTCCTTTCCTTTCCTTCCCTTCCCGACCCTCGCTCTCTCTTGGACGTGGTGGTCTGTTCAGCGATTTTTCTGAGGCCTATATATAAATATTCGATGTTTTGATAATACAGTTTTGGATAATATGAACTGACAGTGATAGTCTGTACTCAGGAAATCCATCGTTAGACTTTCCCACGGCTTCAAACAAGTTAATAATAATATCAAGAACTTACACTGTCGGAAACACAGAAATTCGCTAAATTGGTACCAATAGTTTCCCACGGTCTCCATCACTACCCTACCTCCCTCATTTAGCCTACTTTAACATGATCTTCCGATATCCTAAGCTTTTACTCAGTATTATTTCCACTGATAAATAATTATTAACTTTCCCTATTATTCTTTCCAAGTTTCTGTGTTCTTTCCACTCACCCACACCCACTCACTCGCTCTTAATTTCATCCGTCCTGTAGATAGATTGTACCTTTCTTATGTCAGTACAGAAAGGAACACAACATACGCTGGACAACCTCTGAAGACGAATGGGCATAGTGCGACTCAGTTTTCATTTTTTTCTATTCTTTTGTAGTCTTAGGAGAGGCAGACAGGGACAATAGCCTTAGGAATGCTTGGGGAGGAGTTGATGTGGGGGAGAGGACGGAAGCGGGAGAGGAGGAAGGAAGAAGGTAATGGAGGGACAAAAGGAGGGGCGGAAAACAGAGGGAAGAGATGAAGGAGGTAATGGGAGAGGAGGGAGGAGAACAGAGGAAGGGGATGGAAGAGAGATGGATTTGAGAATAGTGAGAGGTAGGGATAGAATGATGGGATGGAAGGAGGAGGAGAGTGACACACACACACACACACACACACACACACACACACACACACACACACACACACACACACACACACACACACACACACACACACACACCTTGCATCTGTTGTGTCATCTTGCGCCCATACTGTTTTTTACGACCGCTGGAAAAACATTGGGCAAGTCCCTCACAAGAAAGGAATAAAAATGATATATGCCTCGCAGGAATGACTTGGGCTAGGAAGGGGGGCCGGGACTATGTGTGTGTGTGTGTGTATGTGTGTGTGTGTGTGTGTGTGTATGTGTGATATTATACAGAAAAGTTGCGTAGCCTGTCTTTGCAATCCACTCAAATTCCATGAAAATTAATACAACTTGGTACTTTATCTGCAACTTGTAGACACTGGAATTACGTATATAAAGGAATCGGTGCATTATATCCAGGAAAAAAATAAACTCACTATAGTTGTACCGTGTCACAATATAAAAGGTGTGGAGTTAATCAGAATACTGTGGCAAACAACGACACTGGCTGGAATCGTGTTAGTGGTGCAAATTTATGCTACCAACTGCATGTGTATTATGTGAGTGAGGCGTGCAGGAAAGGATTAACAGGCATGGCGGACAAAGGAGTCTAGTATCAGCAATAACTGCAGCCTCGTTAAATCCATGCTCAGCAACTCCCATTTTTCCATTATAAAATTTAATCAAGTCCAAGTAATGTAATTTTCAATAATCCGACGCTATAAATTATTTCGTTAATTCTATGATGCACAGCAATGTATTTTCAATTACAAAAAAATAAAGGTTCACGTTCTAATTTAATGAGGAGGCAGAACGGTTGCAGTGCAGTTGCATCAGTGCATCGGTCTGTTGCTATATTTTATGGATGATTCCCTAGTGTAACATTGCAAATTGTTTTTATGGTGCTTTATCTTATGCATAAACGATTCTGGCAGTATGGTTGATGTGCAGTCAGAACCAATAGTCCGCTGCTGTCAGAGATCAGTGTATTCGTTTGTTTGTAGGTATTACTGGGTATTCGTCTGGTTCTAATCACTGGTCCTTCATTGTGGTTCATATTCTCTCTTGAGTTCCCACAACACCCTTGTTTGGAGAGTGAAAATTCAATGAATATTTCACCAAAATCCCGACCATTAAACTGTCCTGGTTGGAGCGAACACTATTTGGGTTTATGAGTGTTAAATTTATACTTAGCTTTTAATGTCCATATGATTTAACCCAGGTCAGTCCTTAGCCGCACATTAAATTTTCCTTTAATAAGTTAAACCATCAGTGGTTTGACATGATACAAATTAAAGGAAGTCATTACAGTAAAAGGGTTAGTAGAGAGACTTTGTAAACTATTAGAGTCTGTATTAATTCTCTAACATAGGAAAATGATGTGAAGTTAGTAGGAATATATTCATATAAGGATTGATTTATATTCGCAAAGGGAAAAGACAGACTTGTAGTTTTATATTGTTAAAGAATATTTTAATGAAGTACAAAAAAGAAATGCACCAATTCTACTAATATTTCTGTAGACCCCCGAAATCCTAAAGCCAAATTGCATCCCTATTGGACCAGGCGCGTTCCGCTCTAGTATTTAAAAATATAATATTATGTATATATATATTCGCTTTCCTCGATCCCGATTGTGGCTTTTCGTACTATTTTTATTTATTTTTTCCTGCAGAAATACGCTTCGAAACTGAACCGCTGAAAATAACAATGTCGGACAAATATGTGCCACATTATAATTATAAGATGTGTTTTATTAACATGTATTAGGTTTGCATTATATAATCTAGTTTTTTAAATTATTACAAACCACGATAATTCTTGTAACGTTGACTAAAATTATATTTCATCGAGCAATACCGAACATATAGTACACATCACGGCTCTGTTAGTGAAAATGTCCTCTACAAAGCTGCTGTGAATGACTGGAAAATATTTAATTGACCTGTGGTGGACCGCTAAAAATATTGCAAATACTAACATTCATAGTGGCAGTAAATTCTGTTTATATAGTAAGCCCACAAGCTCGAAATTGATGCACCTATTACAGATACAATTGTTGTATAGTCACGAACAAAAATCCAGTCGCCTTGCCTGTTTGATAACACTTTTGTGAGTAATGCTGAAACGAATTAATGTTATTGCTTGTACACTTCACAGTATTTTCCATTACGTAAAACAGAAATGACAGAGTTTAAGTAGTGTAAGCACAGCCGACGTGTTCTAGCACTCTAATAATAACACCGTTTATAAAAGATAATTAGGTTGACTCACTTAGTCAGACTGAATCTCCTGTAGTTAGGTTGTCTCTCCTCGCTCAACATCTCTTTTTCTCATTCATCAGTAAACATATCGGTTGTAATGCACCCTAAAATCTCCGCTAAGGACCTCATTCCCGTCGCTAAGAGTACATAAACGACCCCTCTTGTCACACTATATTATTATGTGTGTCTGAGTGGCGGTGTAAAGAGACCCTCGACTGCCAGCTTGGCCCACATATGGGACCTGTGTTATAGTAAGAGAGTTTTCGGTTCCTGGTTCCTCCAATTGATGTCACGAAACACCACCCTTAAGTTGAGGAGGTTTGTTGTATGGGATTGTCAGGAGGAATCAGTTGTATTCAATTTATCCGTGCACATGATCATAGGACCTAACTGGAGGTAACATGTTGTCATTACATACGAGGGCACTGATTCCACCAAACTACATGGGCCGAGAAACAGACTCCCTCGGTTCAAGTAGTTTGTTTAGTCGGACAATTTGGAGGAATTATTGGCCGGCAATTTCGCGACAATATCTTGCCTCTTAACACGTCCTTTAGTGGCTTTTCAGGACAGCTTCATACGACAGTCAGGGTGAGCCAAGTACCCCTACTTCCTCCTCTTTATAGATTCCATTAACACGTCGTAACTCAAATAGGTCCATGAAACCCCCCAGCCATCTTGATCTTCTTCCCTGGCTCGTTAAAATTTTCTGTGACATTTACTTCCGGCGTCGTCCTGAATGTCCCTTCAATTATGCGTTTACAATAATACTTTACGATTAGTGTGGAAGAGAAATAACTGAATAGCTACTGAGAAATACCAAAACACACACTGTACTGGTATGAACTTTTCGGAATATTCCGGTACTAATATAATTATTCACCAGTTTAACGTAGATACTGAACTGACTGGAACTGTAAGTGGACACGCTTGATGTGGGGACAAAGTATTATGTAACATTGGTTAGAATAGACTCGTCATCTTCACTCAAATCTCCAGGAACATCAATTGTGGAGGAAATCTTTGTTGATAACTCTGCGTTCCTCTTCAGTTGGTGTTTCCATATTCATTTGGCCAATTTGCTTCACACTTTACCTTGACTCACCTCAACCTCGGGGGAAGAGGGTTGCAAGCCGCTATTACCTCATATAAAAACACAATTAATATCGTTAAAGGGGTCGCTTGTTGCGCGTCCTACTGATTCCTCCAAACTATGCCACACAATAAATCCCCTACTCCTGTGTTGCCATAGTTTGTTTCCTCGCCTAAAATTGAGGAATCATTGGCTCTCCAATTCGCCAACACTGTATTATTCCATTTAACAAACTAATGACCAATCGGTGCTGTACATATTATTGCTTGATATATTGGCACATGAAGAATGCTTTAATCATATTATACAGGTTATCATTTAGTTTATCGCTCACTATCAATAACTGAACAAAATATATATAGATTATTATTAACACGACCTCCTTGCTACGAACCCTTTTTTACTTCCTCTTGCTTCGTGGATATATTGTGCACTCGCTACTGCACCAAACAACTTCCATATACCAGATTTAATTCAGGACCCCTCTTACGTACGCCTTCAACCCCAAGCCCTGCCCGCGGACTCGTAAAACATTACCTTAAAAATGCTTGTTGAATGTATATGAACAATAGTGGGGGAGGAGGAGGAGGAGCCTGGTGTTTCCCACATAGAGGGCGTGCTACCATAAGGATGAGGTAGATTGCGTCGGGGAGCAGAGGAAACACAATTTGGGAGTTGGGCTGTTGGTCAGGGTGAAGAAGGAGAAGGGGAAGAAATGTGTATAGGAAAAGGGGAAGGGCGATAAGAGGAAGAATGGAATAGGTTGATGAAGAAGAAGGTTGGCAACTATATGAAGTAAAAGGAGGATTGTTAGTAAAAAATTAAATAATTATTTACAGAAAGGCCCATCGAGACAAGATTTAAAAAAATACTAAACTATATAAAAAAAAAAAAAACGGGAAAGAGAAATCAAAAGTGAATAATGTTGCAAACAGTAGAAATCCTATGAATACCAGCGAGCAATGATCTGGAAGACGATGAACGAGTATGCAGGAGTGAAACACAGAACAATTGGAAATGTTCACAGTCCGAAATATGGAAATGATTGCGGAAATATTAAAATAACAGTAAAATCAAGCGAAATATGTAAAACGAAAGACGAGATAGAGAACTGTGGAATTGGGAAGGAAACCTAGACAGGATAAAGGGAATTTGTTATTTTTGTCAATATATTGGCTCCACTGAGGGAGAGAGGAACAGGGGGAGAAGAAAACAAGTCGAGGAATGCGCAGGGCGATTGGAAGTGGAGGAGAGCTGAGAGGATACAGAATAGGAGTAGCATGTATGAAGCAAAGTGGTGGTGGGTCATTCATATCGGCGGTATAATATACATGATACGGTTTAAACTATTTTCTATAGGACTTTGTAAGAGGGTACACTTTTGTTGGTGATCAAGAGAGCTCCTGATTCCTTCAAACCAGGTTAGGACAGAGATAACCTCAGTATTATGGTTACGGGGATCTGTTTCGTACAACAGAATTGGAAGATTAAATAGTCCTCCTGTATCCCCACATAGTATAACTCCAATTAAAAAGAATAAAGCTTTCTTCATATGCTGCAAGACTTGACCAACATTAAAGAATACGAAGCTCCATTTCAATTAGGTCAGGCCACAGTCATTCATCAGAGTACCAAGAGGAATACTACCAAATACAACCCTTATTTGGCAGTATTCCTAGTCGTTATTAGAATCAGATGTATGCCGTGCTTCGTGTACCGGAGAGTCAGGCTGATAATGTTACGGCAGCATCTCTTTTCATTGCACTTTCAAACACTCAAAGTACTATCCTTGGAAGAGAAGCTGTCATCGTGGTTATGGTATCCGTATTTACCGCAACTGTTCGTTTCTCAGTTGTCTATCACTTTGGTACGGGATCATAATTATAGGATGTACACCAAAGGTAACAAATAAACGGTTAGTCGCACAGTTTGGCCAGAAACGACATTCACATGCAAGTATAAATTACTGTAATGCCCCCCCCCCAAAAAAAAAAAGTAATAATAATAATAATAACTCGGTACAAGGAGTTGGATAAGTTTCATTCTGTACGCAGGGATACAAATGTGAGGAAGGCTGTTTTCAATAGTTTCATTCGTCGTGTCATTTTGTATCCCACATGTGTAGCGATACATGGTTTAGCGTGTGTACATAAAGTAAGGTCGGTTTTTTCGTGGAGTTTATGAATTTTTAAACCAAAGTAAAATACAGTCAGCCGCCTGTTTATGTGGCAGAATTTAGAGTAGGCCTTTAGTATAATATGACAAGGATTTTCTCTCCTATTTCCCCACAGTCTTTTTCTGCTTCCTCTCTCAGTCCTTCTCCTCTTCTTTTTACTGTGGAATCAGTTTCCTATTCTCTTTACCTTGCGATATTTTTCTCCATTCTCCCTCCCTCCCTCGATCTTTCTTCTCTCCTATCTTATCTTTCAGTTTACTCCTCCTTCCTCACTCGACATTAATTTCTCCTCTTCTATTTACCTTGCAATCTTCCTCTCTTTCCTCCTACCATATCTCACTTTCCTACCAGTGTGCCTCTACTTCCTCCTACCACATCCCTCTTCCCTCCACTTCCTCTCCTCTCCTCCCCCAGTCCCGAGGGAGAGTAAGGGAGGGTTCCCACTGATATTGAGACCAACGGACCTTATCGAGAGGAGAAGCTATATTCTATCATCTTGTTTTTGTTCTTGTTGTTTTCATTCCGTCCAGTGAGCTCTAAAGGGAAGAAAAAAAAGTTAGGAAGGGGAAGGGAAAAAGAAGTAGAGACTAGAGAGGAAGGGCAGATAATATTTAATGGTTATTGTTGGAAAGGATAATTTAAACTTATATTGTAGCTAGCCTAACAATATTATGGAAAGTATAGCAAAGTAGAGGCTCCTCACCGCACACCAATTCCTACATTTATATTTGGCCTAAAGAGTAAAATATTATGTAATATTGTAGAACCATTATGGACGTAGTTGTGGAGAGAATGTAGATCCCAGTCTGTCTCCGTGTGTTTTAACTATATCTTTGTGTATCTGACGATTTATGTGACCAATGTATCACTGACTGTAAATTGTTATGATTCCTTAGTTATCATTTTCTCTATTACAGTACTCGTCCTCAGAGTTAGCAAAACCGACACATTATGTAATTTCCTTGATGGTCACTACTCTTTTGGGAATTAAATGTGATACAACTGGGATACCCTATCATTGGCGTCGTGCTGTGACATCCTTTTTACCCTTTACCCTTGACTATGCCTCTTGATTTATTATTAGCACTGAGTATTAACCAGACGATGCAATAATCCGTGGTATTATACTAGACGATGTTTCTCAGCCCAGTCACACAGATGCTCCTAGTCTGCCAACCCCTTACTCTCAAACTGCCAACATCTTACCTCCAATTTCCCAACCTTTTACCCCCCCCCCTTCCCATCTGTGAACCCTTTTTCCCAGCCTATCATCCTTTTACTCCCTCCTACCATCCCTTTACACCACTCTATTATCCTCTTACTTTATCCTACCATCCCTTTACCCCATTCTATTATCGTCTTACTTTATCCTACCATCCCCATACCCATAACCTGCCAACCACTAATACCTGTGTGTAACCCCGCCCCGTGTGAAGTGCCATTAGAGTTTATAGCTTCCTCGTAGTACATCGCTCCTGCAGCCTCCTTACACCTACGTAGGCCATTGCCATCCTGACTACTGTTATGTTCTTCCAATTTCTGAATTACTCTTGTATCCCAACTTTCAGCCCCTGGTGCTCCAGTATGGCCAGCTTTAAAACTTTAGCATATATTCATACATACATCCAATGAACGAATATTTTATTAGTATAGATTGTACCTATTGCAAATGATTTAATAAGTGCTATAATACTCGGTTCCTTTCAAAATATTTCAAGTCATATTTAAGTTTGTAGAAATTGTCAAGGATGACTTCTGTTAGGCTACGGAATATAGACCAAAATTCCGTAACGAATAGTTGGGATCTTATTAAATATATCAACTTATTTTCAAGTCTCCAATACTTGAATGAGGGAGAAGAGACTGGAGGATGATTGGAGGAAAGAAAAGTGAAAGAGATACGTTAGGGTTAAGAGAGAAAATAACAACAACAAAGAGATTCACAAGAAAACCAAAGTAGCAGAAGGCCGTATATCCCGTAACGAGGCTATATGTTATCTAAAGTACAGATCTATACCACATTGATAGAATAGCAAGAAGGCACTCGCTTCTCCTCCTCCCTTACTCCTTCGCTATTCTCTCACTCCATCCGGTTACTAGAGAAAGGAGAGGAGGCTTCGTAGAGATGAGAGCGTAAACAGGATGGGTGGTGATAGCGTTGTTTTGTATCCTAAGTACAACACAAGTTATATAACCAAGCCAAGCTGAGAACAAAATAAACAGAACCAGAAGCAGATAATATACAAGTTAATGACAGACACATATGGAAAGAGATAGACAAAGAGAGATATAAAGAGGCAGGGATATGATGGAAATAAACAGTGATATATAGAGATAAGAGGATTGGGAGAAGGAAGGAAACTAAAATACATTAGGTTAAACAGATATATGGACAGATACGAGTCACAGTGAACAGAGAGAAGAGACAGGATCAGGCTAGAAATGAAGGGAAACTGTTTACACACAGATTCAACAACATGTACTGTATACCCACGCCCAAAAATACGCACGCTCTAAAAAACATATACACTGAGAGATAGATTGGATCGGATGAGAGATGTCGACATGTATACAAAGAGATAGTTAGATAGATAATTACAACACAAATAAGTAGATAACATGAGAGAGAGAGAGAGAGAGAGAGAGAGAGAGAGAGAGAGAGAGAGAGAGAGAGAGAGAGTGAAATGACACACAGCACACAAACTGGGGAGTACAGAGGCAAAGGAATAATGAGGATAATAGGACTAGGCCCCAGCAGGACAATACAAAGATCACCAGTGGAGGATTTTATATAAGAGGATTTTTTTATGTGGGGGTGTATCAGGACAGGGAAGGAAGGAGGGAAATGAACACGAACACAACTAACATGGTACCGTAACTCATGTCTGGAAAGTATTCATTGATCACTTCCTCTCTCTGGCTTGCAAGTATAAGTGTTGTCTGTGGCCATACATAGGTTTCAGATCGAATGATGACTGGGATAACTAACAGGAGACTTAGCATGAAGTAAGAATGGATAGAGAATGGAAGGTGAACATTTGGGAAGGGTCTGTCTGGCATGGAGAGGAACGATTAATTTACATGTAGGGTTGCTTATGATTTGTTCCATATTTTATTCACATTATAAAGTGTTGTGGGCTTTATGTGCAAATCTATGTCCAGGTGATTACTTAAACACACACACACACACACACACACACACACACACACACACACACACACACACACACACACACACACACACACATGCACTTAGCAAATTCGGATATGTGTAAAATAGATGATGAGAGACCGAGGAGGAGCAAGGACGATATCGAATATAGAGGACTGAGAGAGCTTGAACATGTAGTGGGAGATAGATCGGAGGGGAGATAGGATGAAGAGATTAAGGGAAAAAATAGAAGGAAGTGAAGGAAGAAGGAATTAAAGAAGAGTAGAAATAGTATGAGTATGAAAAGTTGGAGAAAATGGTAGAGGAGAGAGAGAGAGAGAGAGAGAGAGAGAGAGAGAGAGAGAGAGAGAGAGAGAGAGAGAGAGAGAGAGAGAGAGAGAGATTAGAAAACCTGGAAGTTTCGGTAGGGAGGTTGGGGAAAGGGGAGTGATAGTAAATGAGAAGGAAAGGGTGCAAAAGCTAGAAATTGAGGGGGAAAGGGAAGAGGAGAAAAGGAAATAGGAGACAAGCTTGGGTATAGGAAGGGGTGGAAGAACTGGTGGGTCAGGGTTAGGGGAAGGGAGGGCGAGCGGTGGAGCTTACATCAGTGTGACAAATTCAATAGCCGATGAATTTCCATAAATATTGTCCACTTTACGACATGCATAAATTTTCACGTCCATATACGATTTGCCAACCGTGGTGACAGTGGTGGTGTTTGTATGTCTATTGGTGGAATGGAGAGTTTGAGATCCATTGATTGATTTGTATGGTCAAGGTGAAAAGGTCTCTCGTGTGAATCATCTGAGTGAAAAGTACTGATCCCTCCATGCTGATCCCTCCATCCATGCTAATCTCTTCATGCTGATCTCGTCATGCTGATCCCACCATGCTAATCCCTCCATGCATGCTAATCTCTTCATGCTGATCTCGTCATGCTGATCTCTTCATGTTAATCCCTCCATGCTGATCCCACCATGCTAATCCCTCCATGCTGATCTCTCCATGCTGATCCCTCCATGCTAATCCCTTCATGCTAATCCCTCCATGCTGATCCCTCCATGCTAATTCCTCCAAAATAAGGGACCAATATTGAGGTAGTCTGGTACTTGGCACAGTTTGTAGGAAATATAACACCATAAGAAGGTAGAGACAATCTTGGACAACGTTTTGCTACTGTGTATTGAGGTCAAACTTATAGCACATTTGACCTGAAGAAGGAGTAGTGAATTATTGTTATCGAAGGTTCTATTTTAAATGGTATGTACACTTTTATATATTAATTCATAAAGTTTGTATATATAATATTTCAAAGCTGTTACCGCATTATATAACCGTTGTAAACTTGATTTAATGGTAGGGTTGATGTATAAATATGGGACATGGATAACTGTACCCTCTTAAGCCAATGTGTAGCCTACATGGAACAATAAGATATGGAGTGGCATCATTTTGGGTAAGGCTACTCACAGAAACACACACACTTTTCACAATCTGTTTTTGACTTCTAACATTCATCTTCCTATTCTATTCTCCCACAAATCCTACCGTACCAAATGTCTGGCAACTATGGGGGACACACACACACACACACACACACACACACACACACACACACACACACACACAGGCCCTTCATCTAGTGTTCCGCCTGAGCCATCGGTGTAGGGTGAACAGCAAACGAACAGTGCACTAGTGGCATGAAAGTTAAAGGGACGTCTGGTAACTCGCAAGTGAACTTTCCACTGCAGTGTATGTGTATGTGAAGCATATGTGTACGGGTATATGTTGTGAATGTATTAATGAGTAAAAATAAGTGTATGTGAAGCATTTATGTGTACGGGTATATGTTGGGAATGTATTAATGAGTAAAAATAAGTGTATGTGAAGCATATATGTGTACGGGTATATGTTGGGTATGTATTAATGAGTAAAAATAAGTGTATGTGAAGCATATATGTGTACGGGTAATTGTTGTGAATGTGTTAATGAGTAAAAATATGACTTATTGTCCATGCGTTCCTTTTTTGTTTTCCTATCCAAAATGTTGCAGCTCCCTCATTGAATTTGTTGGCTTAATCGGTAAAAGTAATGCATTCCATGACAAAATACGCCGAAATATTACAGTGTCACCAAAGCACTTATCTGCAACTTATAAACACTGGAATGAAAGCAAAACGTGTATTTAATGTCATAATATTTATAAAGGAATCGGTGCATTATCGATAGTATAAAAAAGCTCACTATAGCTTCAGTATTAGTTAAGAGGAATAGTTGTAAGTATGATATGGCATCTGTCCCACGAACGTCATTTGAGTTAATAATTATAGTTTACGATTTGCCTTTCATACTGTAACTAATTTACAGTAAGTCATTATTACACAAGCATTTGGTAATTAGCAAAGACAGTTTTCCGTCGTATAATGGTACCACATCGCAACACATAATTATATTAAAGAACGTAACATTAAAACTTTAGGCTATACGAGCGGCGAACATTGTGATGAGATGATTGTGTTCGTACTGTACGTTATAAATAACTACCAGCATTACAATGAAGCATGTCCGTGGATGTGTTTGTATTGGTTTCGGACAACGGGTGAAACAATTCAATTTACTCTATGGTGAAAAGTTAGATTCAGGAATTCCACATGATGTCTGTAACACTCGGTCATTTAGATTAGGTTAATTTTAGGCTAGACATTAACCTGTAATACCTTGGTATTACGCGTAATGCCTCACCATTAAGAGAAATCACTGATTTTACATGTTCACGGCTCGCGAGTGTGTATGTACCATTATCAGAAAAAAGACTTTTAAATTTCCATGTAAAGCTTTGTGTAACTGTGTAGTTTTGAATCTGTAAATTAACTTGCCTGTAAATTATCTCGTAACTGCAAAGTATTTCATATAAATTTCTGCAACTCATCCCAATAGAGCTAAACTCTGTCGCTTCAGTTCAGATGAATCAGTCAGAATAAACATATCACTATATTTTTTCTTCCTAAATAATCTCGCCCATCCTTTCTGTTTTTGTATCTTGATGATCAAGAGAACATTAATAAAAAGAAAATAATAAACAGAAAAGGAATAATGAGAGCAGAACTAGTATTGTATAATTTATGATTTGATCACAATGCACTCCACCTCTCCCCACCGACCTATTCACCACGGCAATATCTTTATAATCTCCAGTAAATTTTCTCTCTGCTTGTGTTGAACGCCACCTTGATATACTCTTCTGACAGGTTCGCCAAGTCGTTTCCCCATTCTTCACCATATTCAATCCGTTTCCATTTCCAGACCTCACTCCAACCCTATAGATATCTTGACATCCTCATCCTTTTCTCTCCCATTGCTTCTCAGTTGGCAAATTCCTTCTATCCCCCCCCTATTACCCTCGTCACTTCTTTTGGCTTCTTTAAGTTTCGATCTTTAGTT
>JAWQEG010004863.1:30000-86700 GCA_033782935.1 Petrolisthes cinctipes
TGGGAAAATGCAAACTACTAAAAACGATGGAAAGACGGAAGGAAGAAAGGAAGGAAGGAAGGAAAGGAGGGATGATGGATGAAAAGAGGGAGACAAGGGAAGAAGGGTGAAAATTATATAAAAGTAAGTGAGGAAGGAAGGAAGGAAGGGAGGATGGATGGATGAAAAGAGGAAGAAAAGGGAAGAAGAGAGAAAATGATATAAAACTAAGTGAGGAAGGAAGGAAGGAAGGAAGGGAGGATGGATGGACGAAAAGAGGAAGAAAAGGGAAGAAGAGAGAAAATGATATAAAACTAAGTGAGGAAGAAAGGAAGGAAAGAAAGGAGGGAAGATGGATGAAAAGAGGGAGATAAGGGAAGAAAAAAGAAAATTATATAAAAGCAAGTGAGGAAGGAAGGAAGGAAGGAAGGTAAGGAGGGAAGAGGGAGAAAAGGGAAGAAGGATGAAAATTATAAAAAAAATTAAGGACGGGAGGAAGTGAGGATGGATGAAAGAAAAACAGAATTATGAGAGGAAGAGAAGAAGGGAGGAAAAAATGAAGGATGAAAAGACCCAGGCAAAGAAAAATGAAAAGGAAAGAAGGGAAGACAGAATAAATGGTCGGAAGGAATGGTGAAAAGGGGGAAATAAAAAAAGATGATAAGAAGGAAAGAAGAAATAAAAAAATGTAAGAAAAGATGGAGACATGGAAAAAAGGAAAGAAAGGAGGAGGAGGAGGAGGTCTGAGTAAAATGGAAAAGGTCATAAATAGAACAGATACAGATAGACGAGTAAACAAATAGACAGGGAGAGAGAGAGGAGGAGGAGCGGGGAGAGGAGGAAATTGAAAACAAAGTAATATCTAGATAAATAAATATATAACTAGATATAAGTTTAATTCATATTTTAGAATGCATTACCCTACATCAGGATCAGCTTCATATCGTATCCTTGAAGTGCACAGAATTAAAAAAAAAAGACTTCGAAAGAGCACTGTATTTATCATCTCATTTAGAATCTTGGGATAGGGTTTGGGGATAGAATTTTGAGTGCTTTATGAGTAGGCCTATACTCCATTGCAACGCGTGAGAGGAAGGACATTATAATTATTTGCTTGAGGTGTGATATCATTGATTGGTTCGCATATTGGGAAGTAGAAATTGCCATGCTATATATTTTTATTTTTCGTGTATGTAAAGTGTAATTTACATATCTTTCAATAATCAGAATGAGATGGCATTAGATAACGAAACCAATATATGAACAGAGAAAAGAGGAATAAACTAAGAGAAGGCTGCAACAAAGAAAAGAAAGCCCGGGTGAAAGGAGGACGAAGTAATCAGAGAAACACAGGAGGAAACTCGAGCATAAAGGAGAAGAAAGCCAGTTAAACGAGGAGGAAGGAGGCTCTTGTGAGGAGAGGAGGAAAGAGGTCAAGCTAGAGACAGACAGACACACAGACAGACGGAGACAATCAGACAGACAGACAGACGGAGACAATCAGACAGACATAGCGAGACAGACAGACAATTAGACAGACAGACAGACGGAGACAATCAGACAGATAGACAGACAGAGTGAGACAGAGAGACAGTGCGAGACAGACAGACAGACAGAAAGAGAGACAGTGCGAGACAATCACACAGACATACAGACAGACAGACAAACAGACAGTGCGAGACAGACAGACAGACAGACTGACAGACAAGAGACAATACCAATAATTTATTTTTCATTATTCCCTGTATGTAGACAATTATGCTTAAGTGACCGATTTAATTTTTGTTAGCTAGCGGTATATTATTTAGTACGAGTAGCCATGCTTAGTCTATAAATGAAGGTAAATGAAAGTAGGGAATTATTATACAATATGCAAATCATACACAGATAATTTATTTAAAGGTAGCCTGCTGAAACTTTTATCATATACGATCAATATCTGAGAGAGAGAGAGAGAGAGAGAGAGAGAGACAGACAGACAGACAGACAGACAGACAGACAGACAGACAGACAGACAGACAGACAGACAGACAGACAGACAGACAGACAGACAGACAGACAGACAGAGAATCCAGCAGAAATGACTGAAATACGTTCTTCCATACAGACCACATGACCCACTAAGGTTACAGGAGGTCGCTGTCCCTTCCCTCATTACGTGCTGCAGCAGTGAGTCTTGAGCTCTGACTAAAGTGATGTCAGGCGAACGTTTTGCCATTACACCAGTCCAGTGCCCAGGAATGTAGGGAAGAAAAGATACAAGGTGAAGTTAGATGGAGCTAAAAACAAGTGAGAGAACAGATGAGAGTGAGCGAGAGTTGGAGAACAGTAGTCAAGGAAATTGGAGAGAGAGAATTAAGAAGAAATGGGGGAAATTCCTTGAGAAGAGACAGGGGAAAACGAAACGTGAGCTGTGAGAGGAACAGGAAAACACCAGGGAGAAGGGGAATAAGACGAGAAATGAGCAATAATATGGATGGAGGCGAAAGGGTGAAGGAAGAAGAGAAGCAAGTAGAGTATGTTGAGACAGAAGCAGGAAAGGAGGGTGGGTAAAGAAGGAGAAAGGACAGAGAAAGGAATTGCGATGGATGGGAGAGAAGAGATAAGGAGAGAATGGATGAGTCAGAAAGAGGGTTGAAGGATGAGAGATGGTGAGACAGTGTTTGAAGAGGGGAAAACGCAGGAAGGAGTGTGTGTGTGTGTGTGTGTGTGTGTGTGTGTTAGTTGGAAAAAGAGAGTGGGAGAGAAAGAAAGAAAGAGAGAGATATACATCTTCATCAGTTAGACCACATGAAGGTTAATCAGTAGAGAGGCCATCCTTCCTTACCACCAGTGTCCAGTGCCAAGGTGGAGTTGGGGACGAGTGATGGAGGGTCATGAGGGGGAGGGTTAACTGATGGCCAAATGAACGGAAGGAACAAAAGGTGGTTTCATGCACAACTAGAGGAGAACCTAAGCCCTCCCTGGGGAAGTTGATGCCTGACATAAGAAAAGGTGACGTCCACCCAAGGTAGGGTCAGTAGCCTAGTGTCCACCCTGAACAGAGCCGACACTCACCCTGAAAAGAGCCAACACACACTCTAAGGAGAACCGTTACCCACCCTGTGGAGTGCCCCTGGGAGAGCCTCTTGCGGTGACCCCTGAATGGGAACCGACGCCCCAGGATCCGACCTCTGGTTTTCGTGACGTTAAGTCGGTAAGGGTAGGCGTTGATTCCTAACCCCCAACATGGTTGAGATTACCTCAGTTATATATTTTGTCAGAATATATTAGATGTTATAAGAGCTACCACATAAAGTAGAAGTTTTCCTCTTCCAGATCCAGTCCCATTCCAAACCCCGTATATAACGAACCAATGTCCTTTACAACCAATGATGCCTCAGTGCTTATGAAATTTTGAACATAGAAATTGAACCTAGGAATATCTGCATTTCTGTCTATGGATACGGTTTGGTTAAAATAATCATGAGGAGGAAGAATATAAAGAAATAAGAGAAATTGTGCAATTTTTTCCACCATGAGTTAAATTCAATTCTTGCTGCGTCGGAGGAAATGTTTTGCTGTCAGACTCTGGCCTCACGGAAATCCTCGGCCGGGCTGTACTGCTTAGCAGGCGTCAGTCATCCTTCTAGCCCGCTCGTCCAGCCCTTGGAAAACACACTCACCCCTCGGCAAAGTTTGCTCCTTTGAACTGCCAAGGAATACCAAAGATTTTCGTGAAGTATGCGTGAAAATTACCGAATCTGTAAGTTCACTCACCGAAAAAATGCTACTCGCCCCACTCGTTCATCTGCAAGCTTGTATATTAATGCCACCAGATAATTCTGACGTTCTCCTTGTCAAAATAAGGACATTTTGACAGTCAGAGGAGCAACAGTAATTCTAGTACCGCTAAACTGTTCTACTCATTTGCATCACTAATGCACAATTTGATAATAGATATTTGTGTATGAAAACCTCTAGCATACCAAGGTAGACTAAAAAAGAACAATCAGGAGATCCTATTACACGTCCTCTTTCTTTCTCTATGTTCCCTTCATTCCTCTGGAAAAAATATATACAGTAAAAGCTACATAAAAATAAAGAGTGTGCTGAACCCTTGTCGGTAGCGGTCGTCACGTCTGGTAGACTTGCCCTGGTGGACCTGAAGCTTGGAGGGTTTGTAGAGGGCCGAGGTAGGGATTAGGTGTGTAAAGAGCACTGTTTGTACTGGAAAAGGGCTGGTAGAGAGAGTGGTTTAAGGAAAAGAGCAAATTTTTACAAGGGATGTGGCTGGGAAAGACATGGTTTATGAGAAATAATTGGAAAGAGTGACTTGGACACCCCCTGCCCAAGCCTAAAAGTCGAGTGAAATTTCCCCAGTTAGTCATTTCGTCCTGGATTTCCTGCAAGCGACAAGACTGTTGATGGTCGACTCATAGTATTATTTCCTATACCAGAGACCCAATAGTTTGAGGAGCTGATTGAATAGCAGGCTGTGATCACGAGAGGCAATAAACGGGAAAGGCGAGAATGGTCTTGTACGGCGACATATGGACACAGACAGAACCGATGACTTGTAGGAATGTGGCTAGAAACGGAAACAGCAACCTGTGGCAGTGTTGCTACAACCAGGACCAGCGACCTGTGGCAGTGATGCTTCAGAGAGGGAGACAGACTTGTGCCAGTGTGATTATTTAGTGAACCAGCAGCCATATATGTTCTAATTCATGCCATGTCACTATTGCTGGTCATCATAAGTCATATATTATTTAGCTTAATGTCATTAAACTCAATTAATGGAATTGTATTGACTTGTTTACTTCTCTTGGCTTTATTCATCTCGGCACCGCATATGTGATTTCCTGCATCCTCCTCATTCATACTTCAAAGCTGGGTAGGTAGAAAGGCCAAGTGAGAGAGTTAGGGGATGGAGAAGGAAGAGGAGATGGAAAATGTGGGACAGAATAATGGGAAATGAGGAGTTGGAGAGGGGTGTACGGAGGGGAGAAAGGGCAGGGAAAAGAGGGGTAGTGATGGAGGGAGGGGACACGAATTGGAAGGGGGAAGGGGTGTGCACAGATGGGTGTGCATGCATGAAAGGAAGGAAGGAAGGAAGGATGGTGGAGAGGGAGGGAAGGAGGGGGGAAGGATGAAGCAGGGATAGTGGAAGGATAGGTAGGATGAAGAGGAGGAAGGAGTGAGGGGGGGCGGGCAGCTCCTAATTTCCCCTGGGTGATGTCACTCCACCCGGGCAAACTCCCGCTGGGGGCAAGCAGGGAGAGAGGAGAGGGAAAAACAACTAGGGAGAAGGAGTGCACGAAGAAGAAAAAAAAAACTAAAAAACTAAGAAAGAAAAAAAACGAATGGAGCAAGAGGAAAGAAAGGGAGAAGAGAAAAAAAGATGGTAATAAGAAGTATGAAGATGTTGATGATGTTGGTGGTGGTGGTGGTGGTGTCAACGATGAAGGTAATGATGATTTGATGATAATGCTTATGATAATTATGAGGATATAAATATAAGGAGAGAGAGAGAGAGAGAGAGAGAGAGAGAGAGAGAGAGAGAGAGAGAGAGAGAGAGAGAGAGAGAGAGAGAGAGAGAGAGAGAGAGAGGATGATATTGTTACAATTCATCACCCAGTCACTCACGTAGGCACTCAAAACCAAAAGTGATGATTGATGTGAAAGAAAAACATGATAAATAATACAACGTAGGAAATTGGATAAAAAAATACGGTTAATATACTTAAAAGCAATAATCCAAAGGCAACGAGAAAACCAGAAAGTCTCCATAACATTAATTAAAGACTATAAATGCAAGGTACACACATCTAGACTTAAGAGAAATTGAAAGATACAAAACTGGACTAAAGGATCATTAAAAAAAAGAGCGAGTGAGAAGAAAAGTGGGGAAAGGAAAGGAAGCAAAATAGACGGAAGGGAAAAGAAGCGAAATAGTTGTAAGTGGGAAAAATAGAAGAAGATAGAAGAAAATTATGATGAATAAGGATAGAGGGGTGTAGTGTAGAAGGATGCAAGGAGTAGAAGGAGGGAAAAGGAGGAACGGGAAAAGGAAGAGGTGAATATGAAGAGAAGGAGGATGAGGAGAAAGAGGTGCGGTTGTTTTGATTTGGCATGGAGAGAGAGAGAGAGAGAGAGAGAGAGAGAGAGAGAGAGAGAGAATCGAGTGAAGTTTGGACGAGGGTAAGAAAATGATGAAGGGAAGAGACGTGAGAAGAAACTTGGGTACTGAGGAGGAGGAGGAGGAGCAGGAGGAGAGCTTGGAGGAGAGAAATATTATATGCCAGGAGAAGAGGAGGAGGAGGAGGAAGTGGAAGAGGGAAATGTGTACTAGAGGAGGAAGAGGAAGAGATAGAATAAGTTATGGATGAAATATGCAAGAAAGGGAAATGGAGAAACTAGAAGGAGGAAGAGAAGGAGAAGGAGGTCGAAAGAGGAAAGTATAATAATATGCCAAGTGACGTGTTGATATCAAATGGAAATGATACCAGGGAGAATTAATAAAGATAAAGAAGGGAAAATGAGAGGTTTAACAAAGCCACGGACAACGAACAGTCATGGAAACAGAATCTGGGCAAGAAAATGGTGAACAGAGCGAGAAAATATGATGCACGGAAACACAATGCAGCTACAGAAAGATAGAGAAAAAGTGGAAGGCAAAAATTGTACTACGAAATAAAGAATAAAAGCAAGAAAGCTTATGGAAAATAAAATAAAGATGGGAGGGAATGTTATGGATATATATTAAATGAAGACGTGTATGACATAAGTGGAAATAATAATATAGTGTCGGGACGATATTGCTATAATGATACTGTATATTAATACGATAGTGAAAAATATGTCTTTACTAGACTGTGAAAATAAGAAACTATAAGATAGTGAAGCTTAACTAGCAAACAAACGAAATACCAGTATACTGTATAAAGGGAATATATTTAAATGAAATAAATGTAGAGAATAAATAGGAAATATCGGCAAAATGAAGAATATATCAATGTATTTATGAAGGAACAATCAATAGAATATAGGAACTATCTGGACATGAATAAAATATCGGCACATGAAGGAACTCCTGGGGGGAAATGAATAAAGTGTGGGCAGGGAAGTATAAAATAGGATATACGTAGCTAGGCACACAGGGGGAGCAACAACAATAAAGAGTGGCAAAGAGGGGAAGTGGGAGAGAGTGTAGCGATTAATTGAATTGGTATGGAGTTTCCGGGTCAGAGCAACGCGAGAATAAAGGTTAGGTAGGGAAATGGCGAATCAGAAGGAGAAAGTGGAAAGGGAATGTACAGTAGAGGGTGGGAATGGACAATTATTATTCTCTCTACACACACACACACACACACACACACACACACACACACACACACACGTCCACACACACACACACACACACACACACACACACACTCACACACACACACACACACACACACACACACATACACACACACACGTCCACACACACACACACACACACACACACACACACACACACACACACACACACACACACAGTCATGCATACACCTATTTTTGGAGAATCAATAACTTTCCATTTCACCCTCAATAGAAATCTTTAATGGAGATGCTCTTTATCTTTCTTAACTTAAAAAGGTTAATTCTATCAGTTAAATAATATCGTCTTAGATTAGCTTCCTAAAATCATAAGTGTATCATCAAGTTTTGTGAGAGTGAGAATAGCGAAGGATACATTGAAGTAACTGTGACGATATATTATGTGAAAGATTATCATTTTCTTCCCAATTATTATCTCAGAAATTATCATGTTTTTTTTTGTGAATATCAATTAAAATCATGCACCTTCTTATAAGTTTATCAGAGTTGATAATGATATTGAGATTTTCAGTGTGTTGGATCAAAGACTACTGAGTGGTTTAGTGTGTTGCTCCATTGCTTTACATTCTCTGTTCTAGGGGGGGATTCCCGTGAGCGATAAATTGCTGATACTCAACGTTTGTTTTATTTTATGTAAAGAATAACCCGAAAGTTTGTACTATATTTTGATAACTGACCTAATTTATACTTTATGTTATACTTATAGATGATTTTCCTCTTGTCCAGGTATTGCTCTTCGCCACGAGGACTGAGATTTTGCTACCCATGTTTGGAGCGGTTCGAGAAATAAACCCCAGATAAGTAAGTAAGTATGTATTCACACTACAGAGTCATGTAATTAACTCCTCAATAATACCATCAACATTCACTTTGATAACACCGTAGTCATTCTCTATTTCACTCATTTCCAAACCCTCATATCTGTAAACCATTTATTACTCCATTCTGCCTCCTGCCCCCACACCTCCCATACCCATGCCCCTACAACTCATTATGTTACAACTCACACCCACAACCCCACAATACTGGAATAAAAAAATAAATAAAAAAAATAAAAAAGAGAGAATTAAAACTTTGTGGTAACGATTCAGGTGCACCACTAATGACTGATAATTGTAGAGCGGGTGGTTAACGACGCGGCCTAATTGTAATCAAATGACACTGGTGGGGTTCCGGCCTCTCTCGTTATCCCCACAGCCCTCCCCCATCCCCCTCCCCCCTCTCCTCCCCTCTGATCGCCTTCCCCCCCTCTCCTGGCGCCCCCACCCCTTCTCCTGGCCCCCCCCAACCCCCTCTCCAGGTGTCCCCACCCCAACCCTTGAAATACGAAGACTGCAGGCAATGGTGGAAGTTTTTGCAGACAAAGACTTAAAGGTCAAGTAACTCTTTAGAAAAACTGCTTAAGGGGAGATTCTTTTGTTGGTGAATTGGAAGGTTTCTGATTCCTCCAAACTATGCCACGAAACAGAATATCCCCTATTAGTACCACTGAGGGTGTCTGTTTTCTGGCTTAGTTAGGAGGAATCAGTAGCCCTTCCAATTCACCAACAAAAGAACCTCCCCTTAAGTATTGTGTTAGAAAATGCTTTAAAGGTAATGAATGGTTTAATCAAAGAGGGTGTTTATGCACTGGAAAGTGTTCGAATTTTATTTCTTCATATTATGACAATACACAGGGGTCGTGATTAGGAAGAAAGAAGAAAGTTTGTGTACGTGGGCATACTGAAATGGTTCACCTACAGCTTATTATGTGTGTGTGCGTGTGTGTGTGTGTGTGTGTGTGAAGGGAGGAAGCGAGAGGATAGAAACGACATCAGGTTTACATTGCAACGTCATAGTATAAGTGTTGTGCGTAAGGTAAGAAGGGACCTCTTATTAGAGTGACATGCAGCACTCACTACAGAAAGAAGACAATGCGTTCCTAACACACTTCTCACTCCTGCTTCCTTCCTTCCTTCCTTCCTTCCTTCCTTCCTTCCTTTCCTCGGCTTACACAACAGGTAAATACGAGACTCAGTGTAAACAGCATCAGGTGGTCGTGTTTTCCTCTCTTCTGCCTCGCCTAATGGGTGGTGGAGCTGCTCAAACACCCGCTAGATGGACGTACAGACAATAGACGGAGAAACGAATCTACAGACACACACAGAGACAGACTGGTGCAAATAATAACAATAGGATGCGATAACACTCAGATTATACAGACTGAAGCGTTTCATTATTCTGTATTATCTCCATCACTAAGATTGAGTAGCCTGAAATTTCTGTCACTTTCTTCGATAAATAAATACATATGTACCTAGCGACTCTACCACATCAAGTGCTTTATTTTCTCTCACTCTCTCATATTTTTCAAGTATTTTTTCCCGTAACCCTTTTACCCTCACCACACTCCATCTTCCTCACTTCTATACCTGCAGATGGAATTGACCTTGCTCTCTGACCCTTTTTACTTCCTTCGATTTTACTCATGCATAATCTCTGCTTACAGTTATTAAAAAAAGTAAAGCTGCTCACTACGCATTATGTTGCTGTAATAATTTGACATTATCTTTAATTCTCTCATTTCAAATTTTCAGTGTTCATAGTGAAATATATAACAATCTCGTAATGACTTGTATCTTTTCATTCTCTCTTCTCTGCACTTCAGCTAATCTTTCCAAAGTTTTTCTCATTTTCCTTCGTATTTCCTGAGTTCTCATTTTACTCTAACATAATATATTTCTATATTTAGTTTGTCCTTCGTTTTCTCTTCCTTCCTGAGTGAGACAACTTTTATCCTTCCTCAGCTTATCAGTCTGGCACTATGTCTTTTTGTCGATATCTAACCATTTATCTATCTATCTATCTATCTATCTAACTCCCTGTCAATCTGTCTACTATCTGCCCCTCTTTATCTGTCTGTCAATCCTTCCGTCCATCCATCTGTTCGCCTATCCATTCGTCCATCCATCTGTCAGTTCGTCTTTTCTCCATCTATCCATCCTTTTGCCTGTCAATTATTCCATCCATTTGTGCGTCCATCTATTCATCTACACTTTTCTCCCTCCTCTCTACTCTACTCTTTCTTCCTCCTCTTCCCAGCCTCTCCTTTTCTCTCTCCCTTCCTCCTCCCTCCACTCTCCCTCTCAGACGCCTAGGAGAGGGTTCAGTTGTGGCATTAATCGGTGAGAGGTCGGCCCAGGGAGAGTAATGGTGGGGAAGGGGAGAAGAGGGAGGAAAGAGGTAGAGCAGGGGGACATTGAGGGAAGGGCAAGGAAAGCAAGAGAAACAGCAAAATGGAAAAGAGAGTAAGAAAAAGAAGGAACGAAGTAAAGAATGCAAGAGATGTAATAAGGAATAAAAACTACCGTATGTAGTTAATTAAATAGCTGAACGGGCAAATAAGTAGACAGATTGATGGGATAGATAGGTACCGTACCGTAGATAGATCGGGAGGGATGCAAAGAGATTTAGTCTATATGATATGCCAGGACTGAGTAAGGAAAAGGAGGTACCATACTAAGAAATGAGGAAGCTGGGAGGGAAGGGGAAGGAGGGAAAAAGAAAAAGATGGAGAAAATAAATGTCAAAGTAATGAAAATCAGCCGAAGGACGCACAGAACACAATTAGAAATTAAATCTATACAATCCATGACATCATCTAAGATTAGTCCAAGTAAAATCACGCTCATTATCACATTTACTTGTATTTGAGTTTTAGTACCTAACCAAACCTGTAACTATGCTCTGTATTATAGTACATAGTGACGAAAGAGCGTTCCTGGTTCCTTGTAAAATTTTCTTATCTTAAACATTAGAATTAACTGTTGGGAGATATTAATGAAGTTATTAAGTACGGCAGGAGGCATATACTTAACAACAGTCAAAATAAAGCAAATTGTACAATATGATGATGTAATACTATATAATATTATTTTATATGCATACAGTACTGGATACTTAATATAACTTTTTTCGTTTTGCCTTAATTCTTCTGAAAATAGCGCCAATAGAGGCAAAAATCAGGTCTCCCCACGGCTTGGCCCTGAATCGTGCTATTACGAGAGACAAATCAAGAGAAATGTTTGAGCGTGAACCCTGAGGAGGAGACGGACAGCCCGTCTTCATCATGGGGTCTCCTGGGCCCTCAGCACTTCCAATGGGGCGCAGGGAGAGAGGGAGGGGAAGTGGAGAGAAGGAGAAAGGAGTGATAGAATAGGAGAAAAGAGAAGAAGACAAAGAAAGTAGGCGAAGAACCGATTTGGAAGGAGGGCAAAATACTGTATTTGAGACGAGGTTGGTAGAGAATAGACGATAATGCGATCTTGTCTCCCTGGGTCTCGGGGCCACAACTAAAGAGAAGAAAAAGATTTGGTAAGAGAAAGGCGAGAAGATGTAGTACGTGGTGGATAGAAAATGAAGGGGGGAAGTGAAAATTCTGTCCTAGTCTCCTACTTCACCATAGAGGGAAAAAAAATGAAAAAAAGAGTGAGATGAGGAAAACTTAAATAGAGGAATTGGGAGAGATAGAGGAGAGTTAATCATTGGTCACGTGGGTTGTAAGAAAAGAAAGAACATAGGATAAGAGGAGGAGGAGAAGAAGAAGAAGGAGTGGAAGATGCAGGTACGAGAGGAAAGAAAAGAGAAAGAGGGTGAGAAGAGAGGAACCAGACAGCCGCCATTTATCAAGTAGTGTTGTGGACGGCACGGAGGACATGAGAAAAAGGAGGAGAAGGAGAATCAAGTGGAAGCGATAGGGAAAGGGAGAACAAAAGAAATGAAGTGCTTACAAATATCTCGTAAATATGATGATAAAGTTTATAAAGGGAGCTGACGCAAAGTTTATGACAGAAATTCAACTATATATGAGGGAGAGTAGAATGTGAATGAAATTGCTTCGAAATGCTCGAAAAAAATCACGAGGAAAATGAAGAAGAGGGAAGAAGAAAATGGATTCTGGCGGGGACGAGGAAAGCTCCAGACGTGGAGGAATGTAAGCAGTGGGTGAGGGGAAGGAAGGCTGGGGATATGAGGGGAAAAAAAAAAAAATGAGAATACCAGTAATAAGAGAGAAGTGGAAATAAGAATGAGCGAATTATTAAAAGGAATGGATGGCGTGAGGAGAGATGGTGTACGTTAAAAAAAGATGCGGGTGTATGTGTGAGGAGAAGGAAAGTGAAAGAGATAAGAGAGAATAGATCATATTACAACCTCGACGACCAGGTGCTAGAGAAAACAAAATAATAAGGGGGCTGGGATGTATGTACTTAGGTAATGAAGAGGGGCAGAAAGAGAGAAGAGACGGAATGTTGGGAAGGGTATGAGGGCTGAGAAAGAATGTTGTTAGATATTACAGTACGATCAATATCATAAAAATAGAAGAGGAAGGAATCTGAAATCAACTTGTGGAAGGAAATACAAGTAACCAAGAAGGGTAACATTTTGATATAACAATAAAGCATAAAGATAAAAACATCATGTGACGATGTACAGTACCACATTTTATATTAATGACGATGTTTCAAGTCACTCTAGGGAGCTCGTGTGAGTGGAATGCTGTCAGAATAATGAATGATTCATTTTTATATGGCACCTGTGTCCTGTCTGTGCCTCTGGAAATTAAAAAAGTAACAGTAAAAAACAAACAATATCAAGATAGCACCGTGCAGGTAGAAAGCAACAATTGGTTACCAGGGACCAAGGACACATTTCAGCTAAACGTAAATCCCATAAAGCAGTAATTCACCAACGCCAGAACATCAAGAAAACAAAGAAGATAAGAGGATCAAATATTATTGAAGTGACGATTGGGCGAAGTTAAGATACAAAATCAACTAGAAAGGAACTCGATCGTTGGTGTACTGTACCATCGCAAACCCCAGATGTTCTCTGCCAACCCATATTTCATCCTCATTTTAACCAATGTAATGTAAAATATAACTATACCTGACCTTGATTATTAATTACATTTATATCACGTCTCATTTACCTAATGCTTGATTCAATTTAAATCTAATATGAAAGTTCTAACCATCAAAATTTAATAACTTCTGGGTTTAATAATACCCAAACATCCTGTAAAGTTCTATCAAAATTAAAATACGTCCGTGAGTGATTACTTTACCTTCCCACATTTTTTGATAATATTTAAAATCAGGAAGGTATCAGGCATATCCGGATAAGATGTCAGTAGATAGAGATTATTGCAAAGCTATCTTAAAAATGAGTGAGGAATATGACCCAGCAGTCTTCATCAAGGGTAAAAATGAGGTAATTTAGTCATGAGGTGAGCCACGGTCTCCTCCTCTCCAAAGACACACTCTCTAGTTCCCAGATGGCTCTCGGATTTCTTTTACTTTCATGTATATATTTTATATCCCTTCCCCCTGCAAATTATTTGGATCAATATTGCTGGTAATAATTTAGCTTACCTCGTAGTACAAGAGTTCTATATATATGTTACAGTCTATATATAAATCTAGGGAATTTGTAAAGTGACTAAACTTAACAGGGAATATGTGAAATGCCTGGTTCACCCAGTCACTCTAGAAATCAGCTAAAAATTTCAGACAAGTTACGAAGTTACTAAAATTCTTATCTATTTTCTTGGCATATTGACTGATATGGCGTAATATACTGGCATAAACATATAAACAGTAATCTTGGGTAAAACTTTTTTTTTCTAAAACCTAGGTGACAATAGCAAGTGATAATATAACAATAAAAGAATAACTGTGACAATAGAATATGGCACTACATCAGTCTTTATTTTTACAAATCAAACTAAAGTGGCATCGGCTATCACACTTGCGACCTTTTTTATAACATTTACAGCGATTTGTTTGACATTGCTTCTTACTCACAGAACAATTGCACTTAGCATAACCCTGACCACCAAACCTAGATGATTGCTGTACTGCATGTCGAAGTTCTATTTCCTTGTCGGCACACACGTTACCAACTGCTGGGTACAAATATCAAACTTACTTCTACTGTAGCGTCCCTTAAGTATTCCTTCTCTCACAGCAATTCGATACATGTCATTTTCATTACGACCTCTCATTAATGTAAGCACGTTTACTTGTGTCCAACATATCCTCAAAGTAAACTGGTTCTTGAGTGCTGTTGTTCCGTTAACATCCAAGGAGGTAATACTGCCGATTTGATATAATTTTTGCAGATGCTGCTACTCTGAGTTCCTCTATCAGACTGTAGTACTCAATTTTAGTCATCAGTAAAGACTTTGAATCAGATTTTTTCTTCAACATCACTCTCAGGTGATCTCTCAGGACACACCATAACTTCTACAAACGAAGTACACCTCACTGCAGGACACAAGAGAAAATGCCATGGGACAAGGCTAACATACAACTGCACTGTCTTGCTAGTAACAACCCAGATATCTGTACCGGTCTCACACACACACCCACACACACACACACATCAACAAGCAAACTGCCAATAGACAAACTGGCCGATTACCCATACCAGATTCATATTAGTCAATATGCCAAGAAAATTAATCTGAATTTTAGTCATTGTAAATTGTCAGAAATATTTAGCTGATTTCTAAGATGACTGGGTGAACAAGGCAATTCACATATTGCCTGAAAAATTCTGTCATTTTTACAAATTGTCTAAATTCAGATATTGACTGCAACATATACAGCGATATTATGAGCGTAATGTTAATTTGTAGAGGATTATATTTGACTAAAATGAAATTACTGGGTCAAAGAGTAAAGTAACTTAAAAACTTTAATGAATACCAACCCATGTCAGTGTGGGAGAGAACAGGAACACTTGCAGCAGTCATGTCAGTAGAGGTCAGCTTAGTGCACGAGACAACAAACATTTCCACCACCACTGATTTCATCTGTCCTTGACCCGTGTCTTTGTTCCACACTTCTATTTTTTCTTTTAATTTTCTTTTTTAGTCCTTAGCAATTTGGCTCTGGAACATAGTACTGTTGGGTCCGACGCTTGAACACTTAGAAGAAACCTTGTTGAAGGACACCTTTGTTTAATATGTTGCATTGACAAAGAACATCTGCTGTTGTTTTGTGTAACGTCATATAATCTCCTTAATAACAACAGTTGTAACATACCAGAATTAAAGTCGAACAATTCGTACGTAAATCTGCGGGACAGAAATCTGGTCCCTTAAGGATCCGAACCCTCTCATAACAGCAAGAAACCTCACAGTCTCTTTGCCACTGCTGATCAGCCTGCAGCAGTCTTGGCCATGGGAAATCTATTTACTGGGTCGGAGGACATCCTGTAATTCTGGTTCACTACGTCACCAAAGAAAATCTTGAGAAGAAGAAATCAACCAAGAAATGGACATTGGCAGGATTCAACCTCCAGCAACACCTGGAGACAAACTGGTGGTCCTGGTCGACAAAACGCGCTCATCGACAAAAACAGGGAAATTGAAAGGAACTGCTTCATCAGAAATTAACTATTATATGAAAATTGATTGTGCAAAAAAATATTTGGTGTAATACTCAAAGACTTGCTGTTTGATATAATAATGGAAATTAGAAGGAATGGAAGAAAATGGCATGAGAAGTTGTATTGAAGAGGTAACTATTCAAGGACACTAAGATGTTTTATTAAAGAATCATAGGGGCTGGTTAGGATGGGTTAAATTAGATAAGGTTAGGTTAGGTCACGTTAAAGTGGAAATGGAAAAGGAATGAAAAGAATGGCATGAGAAGATGTAGGGAAGAGGTATCCATTCAAGGGCACTAATGTTTTTTACTGAAGAATCAGAAGGGTTGGTTTGGATTGGTTTAATTAGGTAATATTATTCCTGCTTCTCTCTCTTCCACTCTTTTCAACTTCCCTGTCTCTTCACATTCTCACTCCCTCATCTTCTCTCACTTTCCCCTCATACCGCTTTCACCCCCTTCCCTTTCTCCCCTCAGTCTCCAGACCTGTTAGTGTATATAGCCTGTAAAATACACCTTTTATAGCTTCTCGTTAACACGGGGGGAGGGGGTGGAAGGGGGAGTGTAAAAGGGAGTTTATGGGAGAAATTCAGGGGGGAAAGTACAGGGGTGGTGCGAGCAAGAGGGGTTGATATGTGGGGTGTATATGAAGAATGGAGAGGGAGGGCTGATAAAGGCAGTGTTGGATGAATACTGTACAGTGCGAGTCTAGGGGAGGCTATGTATACAAAAATCCTATATTCCTCTAACATATTTTGACAAAATGTTCAAAAAATATTGTGCAAGTTGTAGAATAGCCTGTCTAGTTTAATATTTCCATTATGGTATAGTTCTCTCTGTTGTGGTGTCAGAAAGGCATATGTCTACATCAAGCAACACACAGACTAAAAAGAATTCAAACCTTAGACTGAGGAAAATCTCTGAGTTCCTTTAGAATAAAGGGACTGGGTACCTGCAAAATTCTGGTGAAAATGGAGACAGAATGAAAGAGGTGTTTACGAGATTGTGGGAAAACTGAAATGCATGAGGAATTAAAACTTATAATTTTGCTGTAAGGAAGTACGGATTTGACATTGGTTCACTCTCTTTGTATAGTGCATATTTTTGTCGTTTCAATCGTTTGTCTTAAGCTATCTCGCTTTTCCCATTTCCTCTCATGTATATTTTTATCTATAATCTATCTATCTATCTATTATATATATAATGTGTGATCTCATTTGTCATTAAGTCTAGGTGTTACAATCTACGAATTACCTCATACTGTGCAACAAAAGACAACCTAACACATGTGGCAGTCTGTGTCGTTGGCAAAGTTTACAGATGTCAAAATAACCTCCAATTCTCCGACAAGCATTCTTATCTCCTTCCCTTGACCATGTTTTCGCTTCATCAGTAAGGCAGAAAGGGTGCGTTAGGAATTTTCTGGTTTACGATGTTAATTAGCGTAGAGGCTGTTTATGTTGGCCAGAAAGAGGAAGGCAGGAGGGGGAAGAGGAGATGGTTGTGGAAGAGTAGGACGAGAGGCAAGGAGGAGAGAGAGAAACAATGAGTAGGAGGAGTAGGTGGTGGCAGAGGAAGAAAAATAAGAGCCTTTTAGTGAAGTGGGAATGAGGAGGGAAAAGAAGACGAGATGTAAGAGGAGAAAGAGAGGGAGATGGAAGAGGTATTTTAAAATGGATGAGGTGAAAGAGGGGTTAGGTTAGGGAATACTGGTAGACAAGGGAATAGGGTGAAAGAGAGAGGGATTGGGAGCTGAGAGGAGCAAAGGTATAGGTGAGTGAGGGGGTCAGGAGACATGGTAAATATTTGAAGGGCAACACGTACACGGAAAATAATAAAGTACGTACAGGATATAATACTGTTGGAGGCAATGAGTTTAAATAAATAAATGTCCGTGTAGCCAAATCAAGTGAAGGTTTAATGTAAGGGGAAGTTTAGGCAGGAGAGAAGATGAAGAGGGTGAGGTGATCTAAGGAGGTTGCAGCAGGCCACGTGTTAGTCCGTTAAAGTCAATTCCTAATTTATATCCAACCTTTTCTGTCCATTTATCGGAATTTATTTTAAACCGTTGATGGTTTCTGTGCTCGGTATTTCACTAGCTGGTCTGTGTTGGTTGGTTGACATGACATGTGCACATTTTCGTTTTTTGGCGATTATTATTTCTTGGTTCTGGAGCTAAACAGAAATATTATAAAAACGAGTAGCAAATTCTACTAGATAGCTCTTTATAATTTGAAAAAAAAAAAAAAAACCGATCCACAGGACAGTACTAAAATAAGAGGACAGTTGGAGGGGTGAGGGTAGGGATCGTGTACAGGTGTTGTGATGCTGAAGCCGCTTAACACAGGACCATATAGGGTTCACACAGACCAGCCCCGAACAGGTAGGAAGGGAGAGACAGGCAGGCGGGAAGGCAGAGTGGAAGAGCAGACAGGTGGCGGACTACAAAGGAGTTATGGTAGTATATATTTTCGGATGAATAAAAATTCAAGAGGAAAAAAGAAGACGTACTAGACCTGAAAAAGACCTGTAGCTCGAGGGAAAAGTACTATGATCATACATTCACTCACATTCCATTGTATATAAGATTCAGATCAAGTACCTAGTATTGTGAAGTTTAGGTGCAATTTCTCATTACATTTACTAAAAAATTTAAGAGTTAAGTAAGGTTACCAATACATTTTCGCCAGTTAAAGAAAATGAAAATAGTTGGTGAGGTGCAGAGATAATAGTAAATAGAGATAAAGGTGAAGCAAATTGACTGCTGCGTGTGACTTCTGCCGGTAATGGTGTTGCTGTTGGGGTGAGGAAAGGAAGGCTTGGGGGAACTCGGGAGAAGGAAGGAAGGAAGCAGATAAATTTCCCCGTGCTTGGATACATGAGTTTGTGGTGTCATGTATCCTGTGGGGAGGGTCACAGCTGGCTCTCGACTTTAAAGCTGATGGAGGAAGTTTACGTCATGCATTAGTTTAGTGGTGGATGGAGAGTTAGTTAGAGGGGCGGCAGAGAGGCTGAGGGAGCAATACATAGAACTATTAGACTGCAACCGGTAACCGACCCTTTGGCCTTTTCAGAGCTATGTGGGTATAGCCTGTTGCATCTGATCTGCTAGTGTAAAGAAAGGTATAATTTAGCAGATGGAGACTAATGATTCATGAGAAGAAATGGAGGGAATTTTACCAGAGGGATAGTGAAATAGATAACAGGGGATAAAAAGTTAGCACGAAGAAAATTAACAAACTGTGATGGTTAACGGAGAATGGACTGCTGATTTGAAGTGGGGGAAGAGAGGTAGGATGGAAATATTACAAAAGTGACACTGAAAGGCATGGCCAAGGAAGGAGAATTGATCGGAAACGGAACAAGGACTGAAATGAGAAGGCCTGGTGATCCATTGCCTCAGTAACTCTGTTTACTTAGGAAGAGCAAGCGTTACTCGTCGATTTTGTAATGTCAGATAAGTATTTATTTAGTAGATCAGTTCTGCACTGATTCGAGTTTGGGAATGGCTCTCCTTAGCTGAGGGGACAGACCTAAATATATATGGCATGTTTGAAATAAAGTTTGGTGTACTTATGTAGAGTGGGACACCCATCGTAGCTCAGAGGTAAGAGCTTCTACATCTAGGGCCAAAGGTCAGGTGTGAACAGACTTGAATCCTGAGTCGGGAGGTGGTCATGCATGTGGTGTATGACCAAAACAATCTAAGTCATTAGAGAATTCATTACAGGTGAAATGTTACCCTCACATAGAAAGTATTTCAGTACGGTTATTCAATCTTGACATAAAGAGAAGGAGTAGTATTTCTTCACTTTTGTTCTCATTAAATTTTCTGTCGATGAATCTTTGCCATCTGTTAGCCTTCTTGGCCTCTCCGTATCATTGCTGCAAGATTTGAGGTTGACGACAATTGTATGATTAGCACATTTAGGAGCTTTGTGACGTATGATCTATTATTTTTTAAGCTGTGTTGTGTATGTATTGTTTTGTGATGTCGTATCTAGTCTGAGTATTTATATAAGATTCATATAAAAACTTTGTAGTTGAGTGTTTATTGTGGTAGTACTGGAGATCTACTGATTCCTCCAAACTTTTTATTATTAGATATTTGTTACTATTTCATTTCTTACTGCAAAACTAGTCGCTTGTATCGTATAGTTTACGTCTGGTTCCAGAGAGTGAGAATGAGAGAGTAGAGGCGGTGAAAGAAAGAGATTCGTGTATGTAGAGAGAGAGAGAGAGAGAGAGAGAGAGAGAGAGAGAGAGAGAGAGAGAGAGAGAAAACTTGATATTCGCTACTGCACGTATCCCTGTTTCCCTTCGCTCTTGAAATTAATAGCTCTTGTCTTGGGGAAGCGACCGAGCTGTGGTCTGACTCTCAGCTCTCTGAACCGTAAGGAGAGTGAGAAAAATGAACAGCGTACCCTCAACATTAAAAGTTACGATGGGGAGGAGGAGGAGGATGAAGAGGAGGGAAGATGCTGGGAGAGTAACTGATAAAGAATGGGAGGAGAATGGTAATGTTAAGAAGAAAGAGTAAGGGTAAGTAAGAACAAGTATAAGAGAAATAAAATATTCAATGGTGAATTAGGAGAGACTGGAAGGAAGGATGCCGGGAGAGTTACTGATAAAGAATTAACGGGAGGGGATTGGTAATGTTAGGAGGAAAGAGAAAGGGTAAAAAGAAGAACAAGATGAGAAATAGGATTAGAGGAGAAGTAGAAGAGAAATTAATGATACAGTGGTGGTGGAGAAAGAAAGAATGATCGCGGGAGAGTAACTGCATGGTAAAGAATGGAAGGAAAATGGAGGAATCAGTAAGGAAGAGGATTTGGAACGAGGAGAAACCGGATAATGAGAAGCAGAAAGTATATATATATTGGAAGTAGGATCATGAGAGAGAAGTAGAAGAGAAAAAAGAAGAAACGGAGATATGTAAGAGGAAATAGTAGTAGTCGTAGTAGTAGTAATAGAAAATGGTAGGGAGGAAGAGTAGGTGGAGATAATGAAAATGTTGCAGAATCCAATGACGAGGAAAAGATAAGATGCTAAAGGGGAAGTGTGCGAGAATCGACACATGCATCTGTTGAATACTAATTAAAAAATTGATAGTAAGAAGGATAAGTCCGCGAGCTTCAAGAGACAGACAAACAGACAGAGTGAGTGAGTGAAGAGGAGGACGTTGAGTTTAGGAGCTTAGGAGAGAAGGGAGATATGGCACAAATATTGTACTGTACACAACTGAAAAAAAAAAAAAAATACAAATATCAATCAAATATACAAGTATCAATCGTGGAAATAAAGATACTTAATTAATAGTATCCGACTTTCCACACGTTGCTGTCAGACGTGTACTATATATATGTATCGCCAGCCAGTGAAATGTTGTGTAAAGAAGTAGGCGTTATGCGTATATAAAAATATATCATCATACACAGCTTAGGATTCTGCAAGGAATACAAATACCGTATGTATAGAGTTCCGTGCACATACTTATGAATATTCACTGAGTGATTCAGGCCTTACGAACCGAACCAGCCACAGCCAACCATACCAACCCTCCCACGACAACAGGTGTTTCAAAGTTTACAGTAGACATATAACACCCGCTGGACACCACTAGTTTTATTACCTTGTACGCGTCGCTTCCACTGCAGAACCCCTAATGCAGGTACCAAATATACCAAAACGAGCAGTAACTCTTCTACTGTCTTGTATGTGTGATTAGTTAGCAGTCTCAAATACTACTTGGTAAACGAGTGAATTATATATATTAAAAAACAGTGTGTGAAATAGAAGAGAGGGATGTAACTATATACGACTATGAATTATTCTGTATTATGTCTGTTGTGACCATTTACTTCCCTTCCATCCCTTTGCTTGCTGTATTAGACCTCCTCTCCTCCTCGCCTCTTTCTTTTTCACTTTTATATATAGCATTCTGACCCTCATTATTTTCATCTCTTGTGTTTCCATCCACATCCCTCCAATGAGTCATCTTCTCTCCCCACACACTTTGTCCTCCCCTTTCTCTTTCCGTCTCTCTTTGCCTCTTTTTATTTAATCGTGTTTGTGTTTGCTAATGTCTTTATTCTCTCTCTCTCTCTCTCTCTCTCTCTCTCTCTCTCTCTCTCTCTCTCTCTCTCTCTCTCTCTCTCTCTCTCTCCTCTCTCTCTCTCTCTCTCTCTCTCTCTCTCTCTCTCTCTCTCTCTCTCTCTCTCTCTCTCTCTCTCTCTCTCTCTCTCTCTCTCTCTTTTCAACCAGTTTCCTCATCACCTTTTTCCTTGTCCCTTCCATTTCTTTTTCTTCATCTGTCCACCATTCCTCTCCCTGACTGTCTTCTCTACCTCCCTTCCTCCACATCTTCCTCCACTTCCTCGTCTTTTCTTCCGTTCTTCCCTCTGTTCATCATATCGTTCCTCCTTCTCTCCCCGTTATCCGCTGTCTGTCCCTCCTCCTCACGAAATTCATTCCATGCTCTCTCTATACTACCCCTTCTTCCACCCACCTTCTCTCTCTCTCTCTCTCTCCTCTCTCTCTCTCTCTCTCTCTCTCTCTCTCTCTCTCTCTCTCTCTCTCTCTCTTTGTATTCTTCCCTTTCTTCTCTCTTTTCCCTCTTTTCTTTCCTCTCATACAGTTCCCTTCTTTCTTATTCCCTCCTTCCTTCCCTCACCTTCTTCCTTCCTTCCTTCCTCACTCCTCTCACCCTCTCTCTCTCCCTCCCTCCCTCCCTCCCCGACTTTCATGATTACCGACGAGGCACCAGCTGTGTCTCCTGCCCCGCCTCCTGCTGCTTGGTTGGTCGGTTGGTCGGCTGGTTGGATGGCTAGTCTGTTGGTCGGCTGTTGGATGACTAGTTGGTTGGTCGGCTGGTTGAATGTTTGGTCTGTTGGTCGGCTGGCTGGTTGGCTGGCTAGTCTTTTAGTCGGCTGGTTGGTTGGATAGTTGGTCGGCTGGTTGGTTGGATGGTTGGTTTGTTGGTTGGTTGCATGGCTTGCTGTTTGGTTGACTGGTTAGAGGATTGATTGGGCGATGGTTAGATGATTGGAAGGCTGCATGGCTGGCTAGTTGGCTGATCCATTTTCGAACATGTCAACAAATGCACCTGATATGTATAATAGTCATGCGAGAGAAAAACATATAAATTATTGTGATGTGAGAATAGTTGGGATAAAATACACACTATAATAAAATTTATAGCCTCGCTCAGCTGCTGCCATTTGTGTCAAGTTAAAACTCTCTAACTTCATGTTGTTGCTGTTGCCGAAGTGGTTGTGGAGGGCTGTATTCTTAGTCAAACCTCATAGACTAGGAAACTGGCGAAAGTTCTTCCCCTAATGATTGGATAGTTTTATTTTTTCTAGCTGACCCTATGTTGCTCATAAAAATAATTGAATATGTCTATGAATACAATATACCCAGTCAGTGATTCGCCACTCGAAGATCTTGTTTTGGATGCTTAAAGACAACTTCCAAATGACCAGATGTACAGTCAAGACCAATAATCCTGCAACACCCTCGAATGAAAATGAAAAAAAAGTCGATACTTGATGCGAAAATAATGCTATTGATCTCTGTACATCAGATCGTAAAGTTCACTCAAATGACTCACTTTCATTCACCTGATGCTTAGTATTTGATCGTGACCATACAACACCGAGTTAGTTATAGATTCCTACCTGGTATAGACACAGCCAGTAATGGAATGCTAGCACGAACCAGGGTGGCATTGTTAATAGTTAGATCTATTTTGTATTCATGAAACCAAACCATATACATAAAAAACACGCCCAACACAACCCGATGAACAAACCGAACAATTTCTATGGACTAGTATAGGGCCCGAGGTGACATTATTCCTTTCCCCCTTCCTCTACCTTCTTTCTCTCACACACGCCTTCTCTATTTGTATTTCTTTTTCTTTGTCTCTCCACCTTCTTCTCTCTCTGTCCTCATTTACCTTTTCTCTTCCTCGTTCTCTGTCTCCTCTCCCTCTCTCTCTCTCTCTTTCCCTCCTTTTCCTTCTCTCCTTTTCTCCTTCTCTCCTTCTCTTCCTTCTCTCCTCTCTCTTTGTCTCTCTCTCCCCTCCCTGTCTCCACCACCCATCCTTTCGTAAATCAGGTGGTGGTGGTGGCGGGAGGGAGGGTGGGGGGAGATGGAAACCTGCGCCACTAATGTTGTTTGCTGGGGCGTTCCGGGATGATTCATCTTAGGATATCGATCTTGGCAAATTGGAAGTGAAGAGGACGGCTGGGCTGGCTGGCTGGCTGTGCTGATAGAAAGGGTGCAGAGAAGGGTAAGGTGGTAGAGGAGGTGGAGATATAGAGAGGAAAGGTTGAAGGAATAGGACTGTGTAGATTAATTATGGGTGGATGAGGGACTACTAGATGACTGACTGATAGAAAGTGCGCATGCAGAGAATGGTAGTGTAATAGAGCTCTCTCTCTCTCTCTCTCTCTCTCTCTCTCTCTCTCTCTCTCTCTCTCTCTCTCTCTCTCTCTCTCTCTCTCTCTCTCTCTCTCTCTCTCTCTCTCTCTCTCTCTCTCCTCTCTCTCTCTCTCTCTCTCTCTCTCTCTCTCTCTCGTCGTGAGCCGTGAAATGGGAGCATCACTGAAGGAGGACCTGGGAGAAAGGGCCCACCATTCAGGTTCAAGAGCATGTCACCATAGCCTTCCTCTGCCACATCATCAGGGCAGGGATGGTCGTCCCTATGGCTGCCAGACCTTCCCTTTACAGTACAGCATTTGTCATCATAGCCATCGTGCCTCCCTTTAGAATACAGAGTGACGTCGCCGAGGTTCCCCCAAGAGCACAGGCAGGATTTGTCTCCATAACCTTCCTGTCTCTCTTCCACAATAAAAGATTTGTCATCGCAAAGTTGCCTGAGGGTGAATTTACACGTAGCGACAAAAGATAAACAAACTCTGGATATATTCCCTTATTTTTTCCACAACTGGCGAGGTGTGGGACATCATTCACGAGTAAATATCACATTGCAATTATGAAGAAATTTGTTAACGTTCGGATATTGAAAAAGGTGAAGTTCATAATTAGAAAGGAGTGCAGATGTGGAAAAAAATTTCTTTATCATATCCGAGAGTGGACTCTTATTCTCCGAACCATATAAGCCGCTTTCTATTTGTTGCTTTATTTGACTTTGGTACAGTGTTGCACAGATTCAAAAGTGTGGAGAAGAACAGTTATATTTCAAACTATATTTCATTTGTTGTTGCTGTTGTTATGGAAAAATATAATTATATACTGATTTAACTAAACTACAAATCAACTTAGATCCCTTATTGGTACAGTCGACATAAAATGTATTAGAACTCCCCTATAGATAATTATAGTTATTTTCAATGTAAGTATGGAGGACACAGGACGAGATTAACAAATATACTGGTGGCCTGTTACTTGAAATAGTTTGGTGGAAGCAGAGACCTTCCTATTGACCAACAAAAGAATCTCCCTTTTATTCGTAGTAAGAGGTAAAGATGGATGAAGGCACAGTAGGATGATCAGCATGAGGTGACTAGTTGTGTGTATAAGAGTACTGGTTCACTCGATCATGGTTCAATCACCACAACATTCGAATCAAAACATAAGATAATTTTCCTTATCCATGACTAATTCAATTAAAGCGATCGTTCCTCGTGTTTTTGTTTACACTTTCTAGGCTGATGGAAAAGATTGAGATTCAGGCCGGGGGATATTTATATTGTACGGTATATCACCAGCGTTTATATTAGCTAGAGAATTAAGTTATATGTATTTCATTAAACAAAGGTGGTAGTGGTGAGAAAACCTTGGCAACTTGCTGAATCTTACGACAACGTGTGATTACGTAACATTATCAGATAGATAGATAGACTATCAGACGGAGTGATAGTAGGAAATAAAATTCAGAGAGAGAGAGAGAGAGAGAGCAATGGTAATAGAAAGTGCAGATGAATATAAGATGGGTTGTAAGAGAGAGGGAATGTGTGTGTGTGTGTGTGCACCGGGCGGGATCCTTGAGGCAGCCACGGGTGTGCGGAGATGCTAATTGGTGTGTCAGGCCCACTCATTACCCCACCTCTCACCCAACCCCCCTACTCTCCCTCTCTCTATTTCCCCCTTTCTCTCTCGCCCTCTCTCTCTCCCGCTCTCTCTCTCTCTCTCTCTCTCTCTCTCTCTCTCTCTCTCTCTCTCTCTCTCTCTCTCTCTCTCTCTCTCTGTCTGTCTGTCTGTCTGTCTTTCCTTATCTCTATCTATATAGGTTCTTCTTTCTTTAAACTTTCCAGAATTCATATGTCCTGTTCACTTCCTCATTAGATTTCCACATTTTGTATGTACCTTTAGTTACTGCCCGTATTGTTTTTCTTTATTTACCTCCTCATTCATTTATTTCCTTCATAAATTTACATTTCATCAACTGACTCGTGTACCTTTAACTACATCTCTTTTCTTTCGCTTTTCTTTTGTTCCCTTCCCATCGATTTCTTCCTTTCTTGCATTCTACATTTCTCCCGTCCCTTCCACTTCCTCTACACCCTCCAGCACACGACACCCACATCAAGCCGAGACCTACGACCCCCACCAACAACAGGTCCCCCGCCCCCTCTTGTTCCCTTCTCAGTTTCTCCCCAGACTCCATTCAACTACTCCTGACTTGCTCTTCACACCGGTGCTTCCCTCTTCTCGTCTCTCTCACTGCTTAAGAGACCTTGTGTGATGTAGTAAGAAAATAGGAGGTTAGGGAGTCCTTCAAATATTGCCACGAAACACCCCCTCTATGGAAGAAGCGTGTTTCGTGGCATGGTCAGGAGGAATCAGAAGCCTCCAATTTCCATACACGATGACATGGTCCTAAAGAGGGGAGTTAAACACGAGGGAGGAGCGAAAATTAAATGATCCCGTCTGAATAATTGACGAGATATTTCATGTATATAGATATTTCATTTTTTGTTCAGCTTCGAAAGTAACACAAAAAGACAGACCTTGGCCATATTATTATTAAACGTTGGGAGAAAAAAAAAATCCACCATCTTCTATTACGTTCGAAGGGTTACTATTAAACAAATTAATATTCATTCATATATCAATCCATGCACTCATCTGACTCGATAGTACATAGTTTCTTATTCTTCCACATGCCTTTGTTTTACTTTCTCAACAGACATCTCTTTTATTTCCCCTCAGCTGTGTAACTTGAGAGTCGGCGTTTCTCCTTCCCACTAATGGCGTTTCCTGGCTCATCTACCTGTTCACCTTCCTTACTTTACCCCTCCCTACCCACTTCCCCTTCCTACCCACTTCCCCTTCCTACCCACTTCCCCTCCCTACCCACTTCCCCTTCCTACCCACTTCCCCTTCCTACCCACTTCCCCTTCCTACCCACTTCCTCTTCCTACCCACTTCCCCTTCCTACCCACTTCCTCTTCCTACCCACTTCCCCTTCCTACCCACTACCCCTTCCTACCCACTACCCCTTCCTACCCACTTTCCCTTCTTTCTTACCCACTCTCCTTTCTTTAATTCCACTCGCCTTCCCTATTTTTTCCTTCTTTCCTACCCACTCTCCCTACTTTCTTCGCCACCTCTTTCTCACTTTTCCTAATTTCCTTCTATACCCACTTCCTCTCCCTCTCCCCCTCCCACTGTTCTTCCTGTCATACTCATTCTTCCTTCTTACCCTCTCTCCCTTCTTTCCAACCCACTCTCCCTCCTTTCTTACTCACTCTCCCTTCTTTCCTACCTACTCTCCTTCCCTCTCTACCCACTCTCTCCAATTCCTCCCCAATCACTCGTGCGTCCCTCTACCAAAACACAATAAAGCCAGGTTCCTTGTTCGCCCGACGCCACTTAAAGAAGAGAAGCTCACCCCTTCCATCCCATTCCAGCCTCTCTTCCTCTCCTCTGCTTCTATTCGTCTTTCTTTTACTTTCTCACTGAACCTTATTTTTGCTATTCCTCTCCCTCTACTTTTTAGTACTATAATTTTTGGCTCTTCTCTTTAGGTATATTAAAGTTCTGTATATTGATTTTCTCAAAAAATCCTACAGAGAGAGAGAGAGAGAGAGAGAGAGAGAGAGAGAGAGAGAGAGAGAGAGAGAGAGAGAGAGAGAGAGAGAGAGAGAGAGTTCATTTAATCAAATGTCTTATCTGATTCTCCTGTAGTTTTGTAATCGTGGTGTCCGCTTTACGATTTATGTGATTAACAATAAATTTTAGTAATAAATTTGTATATTTTCTTATGGGGTAGTTTTGAAGACCTGCGACATTTTATCACTCAGAGGTACAACCAATCTCTTGATCCTATCTGTGTTAAGAAGCGGACAGACAGGTATAATCAATACAGCTTTCGTGAAGTGATGGGATTTAGCGTAGGACCTCTGCAGTAGTAGTAGTAATGTTGTACACTATTGGTCTGGTTGGGTAGACGGTGTAGTATTGGATAGACATTGTAGTATTGGACTGAGGTTGTTGTTTTGACTAGATGTAGCAGTTAGTATTTGTTTGATGAAGTGGGGGTTGGCCAGACTGTAGTATAATTGGCTAGACGTAGTAGTACTTGGCTAAACAGTAATATTAGCTAGATTTAGTAGTGGTCGGCTAGACTTAGTCAGTAGTAATGGACAGTCGGCGGCAAAAGTCCTGTCGCCTCACTTGCTTCACCAAGGCACGCGATGTCCAGAACACTGCTTATCTAGGTGAAGCAGGTGAGGGGACAGGACTTCTGCCGCTGACTGTACACTTTTGGCCTTGTTGGCTTAACATCATTTTGCTACTGATGATGATTCTGTTACTGCTTCAGTGGTGGCAGGGAAGATTGCTAAGTTTCTTTGCTTTGAGGTTTAATCTGTTGAAAGTGAAAACTGAAATATAATTAGCTCTTGATCATATATACGAGTATTTTCACGGAATTATGTGATTATTTGGGTATCTCATACTCATACGCTTTTTGGCATAGATTGAAGGAATCAGTAAGCTTCCAAATCATCCACAATATTTTGTCCCATAAAAAACATTGTGAGTTGAGCCACGTTTCACTTCTGCTTCAAGTCCCGTTACCGGTGTAGGAAGGTCTGGAGGCCAGAGAGATTATTTGATTCACTTTAGATTTATACTCTATCATGGGCGTGAGGTGTACTTGACTATAGACGGACTGCAGAGTTGGCTGAACCTGGGCCTTGGAGCGAGGTGCAGGAAATGCCTGACACGTCTAAGGCCTGACATTTTTACTGAATCTTTCATCTTTTGGGCTTGGGCTCCTGTGCGTTAGAGGAACAGTGGTGAAAAGTTTAAAGTTCTTTTTAAGACCTCATAGGGGGCTATTGCCTGCGGTGATGTGAGGGAGTACTTTAAAGGTTTTGGTGCTATTTCGAACCCGAACCAATCACTTTCAAATCTTTAACTGAGCCTCCATTCCTTTAGGCTTTCCTTTAGACTTGCTGTTCCTCCTCTCTATCTCTTTCTACCTCGTTCTACGGGGTCTTCCAGGCTTTACACGGTCCTCTTCCCTCTTCAGTTTATTTCTGTTAAAGTTAAATAGGAGCATAGGCTTACTTTTAAAATGCAGTTCTTGTGTACAGTTGCTGATCTGTGAGAACTGTTCACTTCATTTATCGGTTATTGTTCGTTTAGGCGAAGTTCTTAAAATTATTACAATGAGATACTAACTCTTATTTTCACACATGGAAAGTGCGAAATTTCCGTGTCCTTCAATTGTCTACAACTGGGTATTTTCAGTAATATGCACTGATATGGTATGCTGATCATCTTTGGCTGAGGTGGTCGTAGGTGTAGTTGTAGTAATATTTGTAGGTGGTAATCACGGCTGTACTCAGGAACTCGGTCCCAATTTTCGATGCCGTCTCATTTGAAGGTGTTGCAAGACTATTATACGTGACTGTACCTCAATTCCCCTTCCCTCCTCCTATTCCTGTTGTGTTAGTCAGTGGTCAGAGCCCTTTCCATTCCACCGTTGACTGTCCCTCACTCTGCCTTGCATACCCTTGCCTCTGGTGTGATAAACCTTGGGAAGCCTGTGTTTGTTGACCTCCTTCACTACTGATGAGCTGGTTGTCTCTGTCTGTATCTGTCTCTCTGTCTCTCTGTCTGTTTCTGTCTGTTTCTATCTCTCTTAACATCTGTATCACTGTATAATATTATGAGTGTGTCGCTTTTGTCTGAAGAAACATGTAAAGGGAATCCACCGGAATGAGATCACAAAGGTTATGTAAAACACACTTGTCTTCTGTTTCAGGTGGTCACTGCCCCTCTACACTGGGCACACGTGTTGCAGTGAGGATAGAACTCAGCCCTATAGTGTTGCCAAACGAATGCTGTACCATTGAAGGAAGGTACTGTACGTAATTGTTTCTCTTTGTCTGTTCTTCATTTCATATATATACTTTTGTTTATATGTTTGTGTTGTCCTTATTTTGCGACATTATCTGTTAATTTGTGTTTATTTTGAACCATTCTTTGTTTCATTTATTTTTTTTATATATGCTCGTTTGTTTCTTTTGTGATCCTTATTTCTGATCCATTGTTTGGTTTTGTGATTTCTATCCTTTTTTTCATTGTTTCTTGACATTGATTTTCCTTGGTTTATATTATTGTGTTGTACGAGTTATTTCTTGTCTCGTCTTTATCTCTTTTGCTGCTTTCTTATCTCTTTTTGTAATTTTTTTTTTTTTTTGCTTATTATTGTCTTGCATATAATTATATTATTGTCGTGTCATTGTTAATATTTTGTCTCTTTCTTTATTATCGTCTCCATGATATTGTTTTATTTATTGTTATTGTCTTGTGAGAAGGTGCTTCGCTTTCTATTCATCTGTACATATGTGTAGGTATAATATCCTTCGTCATATAAAACACAGTTAGGATATAAAATAAATGAATTAAGCTGTTGTTCATGGATAAGTTTAGGTAGTTTATACAGATTTATCACAGTAGGGCTTCCCTCAAAACAAGACATATAGTTGGTGGTAGTCATAGAAAAATGTTGTTTAAAAGACCATCTGCTGGAGGAGATATGAAGGCTATAGATTCTTCCAAACTATGCCAGGAAACAATATAAGAGTAGGGGTTCTGTTTTGTAGATTGTTTGAAGGAATCAGTAAGAATAATAGTTACACCCATGAGTAATATTTAGCACGAGAGCGATGGAGTCTATCTCAATCTTTTCCCCCTTAATGTAAATGTGTCTCCATGGAATAAAAAACAAGGAGACCTGAAACGAAATATTTATTCTGTTTTTGTCGTAGAGTACGTAAATCAGATAACATATACTGTACATATTGAGACAAACACTGGAAATCATTCATAGCTGAGTGACGACCAGGCAATATCGTTTTCATGTCAAGTTTGCAATACAGATAAGAGTAATTGTTTCTATTTTTTTAATTACTACACACTCACGTCATATATTCATCACTAGCAAAACGTGCTTGAACTACTTAGTTATATTTTAATAAGTGAGAAGTGCAGTTATATTTTGTAGCAATAAACTTCATTAAGTCCTTGAATCGATGGTCTGTATTTTCACGATGTGTTCTTTGATGTGAGGTGTTTGTGTCATGTAACGTAGACTTTCACGTTTGGTCACCTCACATGAACGTCCTTTTAATATTCATAATGTTTGTCTGTGTTACGAGTCTCTGGTGGTTCTAAATAAGCCTCACATAAGCGTCATTCTATAAATATTTTGCGTGTCAGAGTTACAGTTTATTCTCTCTGGTGTTTCCTCATTGGCTTCAGATATATTAAATTGCTTAGTACTTGGTAAAAGTTGGTGTCAACACATGAAATATCTGAATCCTAATAAGACTGAGAATATCTTTGACACACCGAGATTCACCAATAAGTAAGATTTTTAACAGGGATGAAATGTCGAGCCTTTATCAAACGAACACTTTCCAGTTTTTTGCTCGTAAAATAGTTATTGCTCTTTCCTGCTTATAATTTTTCTGTAAATCCTTAATGGAATAATCCAATAATATCGCAATGGTGTGTGAATAAATATATATGATCAAGTTATCCCACCCGCCAATAAAATCCGAGACCAGCTAATGTGAAACAAGTGTGTTACCCAGTAACCCAGGCCACCATTAATGATCTTTGTGTTGTATTCATCAGCATAATTATACAAGCTTGTAAAGAGATACTAATCCTTATTTTTTGTGTATGTTTTATTAATTTATCTACATATTATTATTATTATTATTATTATTATTATTATTATTATATTTATTATTATTTTTATTATTATTATTATTATTTTATTATTATTATTATTATTATTATTATTATTATTATTTTATTATTATTATTATTGCTTTTTTTTCATTCGTATTGGCTTCTTTGCTTCGTTATAGCGTGTTGTTATTTATGTTGTGGTTGTTGTTTTTAGTGTTGCTCTTTTTAGGTAATGACACTTGTTATATGGCTGATTGTTACCCATTATGTCTCTCTAGCCAATACCATCAGTGCATTTCTTGTACTTAATATAAACCAGTATCTAGAAACATTTCATTCATTACCAATATGTTAATGACCCTGTAATCGTGTGTAAAAATTGGTGGGTTATGATTCTTCCTGACTATACCACTAAACAAGCTCCTTCCATATAAGTAGTGTCTCGTGGCAATATATGAAGGACTAATTTACCTCCAATTTCTGACTACATCTCAGGGTCCCTTAAGTGTTGTATGTACCATCCTTACCTGCTGTTTGTCTCCTCTAAGGGGCATCAGTATGTCAGTAAACACATCAGCTTTTCAGTCTCACCTCCTCGCCTTTCCATGTTGTCTCAGCTCTCAGATGCTTAGCTTTCAAACCCAGTCATTGTTTAGCAAACATCTTGAGTATTCGTCGCAGCGTCACAGTTAAACAGAAGCTGTTTATTTTAGTAAACTACACTGGAGGGCTGGAACAACAACCATGAGTGGCAAGACAAGCGCCAAGGGAAAATATTATATGCAAGTAAAAATATTCGTATTTGGATTTGTGCAAAGGCTGAACAGGTCTCTGGGAAGTGAAATACAAGTTTCGATCATTTATTATCTCATATCTGTATCTATACATTAATCTGCATTAGAATGGTTGATATATAATATTTTTTAAATTCTTATCGAGGAAAACTACGCAGTTTCAACATCCAGAAGATGAAAAGGCAAAAAGGCAACGCATAAATATTATATAACTTCATGTCATGAGGTCGTTTAACCAACATCATATGTTTATTAACAATCACAAGGACTGCAGAGAAATTCATACCAATTAAAAATGACGACCGCATAATTATTAACAGATTTTGATAAAGGGACAACTATATATAATTTCACTCGTTATGTCAGTTTACTTTAACAATCTTCCTCTAACACACACACACACACACACACACACACACACACACACAGCAGGGTTGATAAGATAATGATTGTCCATGAAGACTAAAGCTTCACCAGCTAGATATCTCATCATAGGAGGATAATTACAACGTCATCATTGCCCGTCAGTCAATGTTTTCTTTGCCGTTGATGACTTCCTCTCCAGATAACGATGCCATGAATCTCCCTCACACTCAGAATGACATTTAGGCTTCACTTATGTTACTTTACTATATGGAAATCAGCGTGATTGACCCCAGGATGAGAGATAAACTACCATGAAGTTGTGTACCCACGCAACAAGACAGAAAACGTCATGAGGCGGGTGAGACAGAAAATGGCAGTAAAACCGTGACAACTGAAGGAACGAGATATCATAACGAATTGAGAATCATTCCTGGGCATTACATTTGCCTAGTGTATTATACTGTACTGTAAACAAGGAGAGGAAGCCCGAATTTGCTTATAAGCACTCCAAACAGTCGCCTTGCATTGTCAGCTCTCCCACTCTATCCATTCATCACCGGCTTAATATAAACACAGCAACATTTTACTATTGAAACTAAACTAGTTTAATCTCGATTCACATGCCACTGGTATCGAGACTATTATGACAGTTTCTGGAAAGGAGTTCCAAACACCTACGACCATAACTTTGAACAACTTCCCTGTTTGATTTAAGGTTGCCTAGTATATAGATTCTTGGAGAAAGTAAAAACCCCCAGGTGGTCAATTAAAATGATAATTCTAATAAATTGTATGACATCTGCTCTCGCTCATCTGAGTGGCCGGTAAATAATATATATATATATATATATATATATATATATATATATATATATATATATATATATATATATATATATATATATATATATATATATATATATATATATATATATATATGCTCCCTCTTTCTACTTTCCTGCTCATCCCTTCTTGTTTAGTAACAACAGGAGTCGTGGAACCAGCCATTGTATCGTAACAAATGGATATCTTATCTTAAAAAAATCGTTTGGAGAAAGAGGAAAGAAAAAAATCATGAATTCCCGGCGACTCTCCTTGCAGACCTTTTGTTCCTCCCATCTGAAGTCTGGGAAGGAAGCTGTTCCTTAGCCTTCCCAGCTGCTCTCTCTCTCTCTCTCTCTCTCTCTCTCTCTCTCTCTCTCTCTCTCTTTTATTTTTTGTGGATTGTTTGTTTCCCTCCCTGGCCTATTGTTTGTATATTCTTGTATTTTTTTTCGCTTTTCCTCTTCCTTTTTATATTACTCTGGTTGTGCTTCTGACTGATTGCTCTTCATATGTTTGCTTTAAGTTCTTCTACACCATTAGGTATATAACTGCAACATGAAGCAATTATCTTTAACTTAAATTTGACTCTGAATGGACTCTAGACACACCCCTGATCAATTCTGGTACTTGATAAACATTTCCTGATTTTTGCCATTTTTTTTTTTTTTTAGCCTTCCCTTTCTCCCCTCTCTCCGGCACACCATACGTCCCATTACTGACCCTCAAAGATAAAAGCAAGACATTTCTACTCGAGTTACGCCATAATTACACGGGATAACTGTGGCATGAAGGTGTATTAGAAGCGTCTTATTGGTTGTGATGTAGATGGTGTTCCTGTGGTCTTTCCCAGCCACACAAGAGGTCGCGTTGGCATCATAGACAGAATTATACCCGATTCAGCAAAGTGGAGACACACACTAAGAAACGACTCAGACACTCCTTGCTGTTGTTATTGCGAATCAATCCTTCACTTCACAAAAATTATTAAAATTAAAATACATACATACATACAGGTAGACAGGTAGACTTACGAATATAAGCAGGATACTGTATAACTAAATCTATACATTATAAGAAGTGCGAAAGGTGGAGCTGGAGTTAGGTGAGCATGTGGACCAGTCAGGAGACACCTTACCAAATGATATCTAGAACCCAGTGGAACACAAATTTTGAACCGACTATAGTAAGAAAATAACCAAGGTCTCTTATAAATCCTTGAGAATAACTAACTATACATACCCACCAAACAAATATAGGAGGACGAGACTCAGCCAACCAACTCTCTCTCACTCACTCACTCACTCACTCGATCTCCCTTTCCCTTTCTCTAGTACTGCGGGGAAGACATGCAATAAAGTCAAGAAGAAGTACCTCCTAGTGAGATCCCTCGCCACTGTTTACATACATTACAGAGGCCAGCCACTACCCGAGTTCCATCCATCCATCCCTTCCTTCCTTCCTTCCTTCCCTCCCCTGAGATTCTCGCTGGAGCCATTTAAAGGAGTAATCTCTTGTCGACGAACGAATTGGTGCAGGCTACTGATTCCTCCAGATTCTATAACTGATTGATCCCCTACTCGAATATACTCGTTTCCTGGCATACTTTGGAGGAAACTTTAGTCCTCCAGTTTGAGCACAAGAAGATTGCCCATTTAACTACAGTGTGTTGTTGTTGTTGGTGTTGGTGTCTTGGTTTGTGTGTGTCTGAGCCTTGAGTAATCTTCATCAAAGTGCATCATCAAAGGGGAGATGGTATAGGGCAGAGAGAATTGTGTGGTTAGATGTTTGGACAAATAGACAGATAGATAGATAGATGGATGGAAATATAGATAGATGGACTGATGGATGAATAAATGGATAGGTGGATATACTGATGAAGAGATAGACTTATGAATAGACTGTCTGATATATAGATAGAGAAGATAAATGGAAGGATGGAGGAAAGAGTGAATAGGTGGATGAACAGTGAAAGAGAAAGAGGAAGAGGGAGGGAATATAAGTTCTGCGAAAGACAGTGAAAGAAGGGAAGTGTCAGTGCAGGTTGAGGAGAGAATAGTGGGAGAGCGTGTGTGAAAGAGAGTGTGAGAGAAGAGAGAGCGCTAGAGGGTACGGAAGACAGTGTACGATGAGGAAGGGAGAGGGAGGGAGGACGTGAAAGGAAACAGAAAAAAACGTTGGAGAATGTAACACGTGTACTGAACAGAGGATTGAACAAGAACAAAACCGGGGAACAAGGAAAGAAATACAAATATGGTGCTTATATACACTGTGAAAAAGAGAAATAAAAACAAATATATGAGAGTAAATGAAGGTAACCAGATGTTAAAGTTTTGTTCCATGCTTGAATAACGATAATTGTTTATCTCTTAAGTGTCATAATATGCAAAATAGACAATTTATCTTCTCGGATGAAAATAATAAGCTTATATTTTTAGATATTCCAGAATAGGATTGGATATGTTAATGATATCATATAGAACTTATTTCAGCATTAAGATCTTGTCCTAAATATTTGCATAATTTTAAACACATAAAGGCGAAGTTATCATTCAATAGTTATTGAATTTAGTTTTGCAATGTGTATGTAATGGAGTAATATTAGGTACTAGCTGAGACAGAAATGGGGCTGTGGCGATGAGATAGGAAGGTGAGAAGGAAGTTAAAAGAGAGAGTTATGAAGGAGCAAAAAAGTATTGAAAGGAGAGAAACAAATCTAATTAGAGAGAGAGAGAGAGAGAGAGAGAGAGAGAGAGAGAGAGAGAGAGAGAGAAAGTAAAGCACGAGGTAGTAGTGAGGAAGGAAAGTGATCGAGTAAAGAGAGAGCGAACTGGGGAGGAGGCAGAAGAATGGAGGACTGTGATGAAAAGGGAGCTACAGTTATGAAGGGAGGGTGAAGACTCGAGCAAGGGAGAATGGATATACAGTATATGAGGGAAAGGAGAGACAGAGATGAACTAGAAAGGGAGATGTATATGGTGGGAAAGTAAAGACAGAGCTTTTCTAGAAAGGGTGATGTGAATGAGGGATGAATCACAAATGGAAAAGGAGAGACAGGATGAACTAAGACCGGGAAAATAATATATGAGGGAATCTAAAGACAGAGATGAACTATAGAGATATGTGGATGAGAGAAAGTAGAGACAGAGATGAATTAGAACGGGGGAAATATATGAGGGAATTGAGAGGCAAAGATGAACAAGAACGAAAAGTTTTGGAAGTAAGAAAAAGGAGAATGGTATTAACATTACGGACCCACGTGATGTAGTTAGAAATTTGGAGGTTAGTGAGTCCTTCAAACATTGCCACGAAATATTAAATATATAGAAGGATCTTGTTTCGTGGCATGGTCAGGAGGAATCAGAAGCCTCCAATTTTCATACACGATTCCAGGGTCCTTAAGCAGTCATGGATTGTACTGTACGACCACTGTGACTGCTGCCAACATTTGCCAAGTCGTCTGGATATTAGCCTTTCTCTTGTCATAAATGTTGGACTTCAAAGTGACGTGTTGTGCTTCAGAAATGAGAAAGTATAAAAAATCAGTCATCTCCTTCAGGTGATAGGAAAACAATGATTGTCTACAGGAGCTACAACATTCATCTATATGGCAATGTTTGTATGTAATAACTTACTTAGCTTACTGTAATGAGAACATTTTAATTTACGTACATGTGCTGTCTGTAGGAGGTTCCATGATAACACACACACACACACACACACACACACACACACACACACACACACACACACACACACTGAAAAAAAATATATCCCAACAGGTGGGTGGGAGGCGTCACCTGCACAAAAGAACTAATCCGCTACGACCCACTTCAAAATCCGGCTACATTTGCATTCCATTACCATTTCCGGTGTCGACCTCTTTAATTCGCACCCCACCCGCTTCATCACCCACTCCCCCATTACATCACTCACTCACTCCCCACCCCACACTCGCCTACTTCATCACCCATTCTTCGTCACTGTCCCACTTCATCACCTATTTCCAATTTCATCACACACTTCCCCAAACTTTCCTACTTTTATCTCTTACTCACTACACTCCCTCATTAGCCACTCCCCACACATTCACTCATCGCCCACTCCCCACAGTCACCCACCACACCCAGCTATCTATCTATCTACCTCTTCTAATTATTTGACTGTGTCTATCTATATGCAGTATAAATAATGCAAAACGGTTTGTCATTCGCCTGTACCACATGATTATATTCCTGCCTCTTGCTTCTTTTTGTGAGGTACTGTTGTCTGTGTGTGTGTTGCACTACCTTTATTCTGTATTAATTCAGAAAGTTTTGCAAAAGTGCAGTACAACTTACTCTCGTAAATGTTATCATCTCAGCCTGTACACTAGTTTGCCGAGGCAGGTGCTTGTGGTATATGCATGAGAAAAAATAAATAAAACATTGCATCTTACTTTTTATGGTTTTAACGAGTGTGTCCCTCTCGTAAAGAGGTATATTTGCGCCTGGCTGCCACACCGCTCCTGTACTCTGGATGAAAAGATATACACATGTGCACATTTTGGTGGAGTCAATATGGAACGACGGAGGAAAACATATGTACAGTTACGTCCAATTTCCTGAAAAACTCATTCGAATAAAACGGTATCGAAAAAGTATGGACAATAATTATAGTCAGTAGTGGGTCTCTGTAATGTTAGTCCAAAAGATTCACTCAAATGGTTCACTTTCATTCACCTGTAGTACTTTTGATAGTGCAGAACTTATGAAATTGAGTGTACATGTTGCTTCGAAACCTATTAGTCACATTCTATAATAAATTCTACCACCGCCAGATTTTAATTATTGTGTGTGAAGGATTTTTAAGCACTTCAGCACATCACTTCACCGAGTCTTTAACATATTGACAGTGATTTTTTGATAATTTTGACAAATCCCTTTATATTTACCTTGTTTTTCTTTTCTTTCTCTTTTTTCATATTGTTTCCCACGTGATCCCCGCCCCAAGTTTATTTCCGTTCCCTCACTCTTTTCTACTCGTGCTTCTCCCTCTCCTTTCATCATCTCAACCTTTTCTTTCTCAGTGTCTTTCACCCCATCTTTCATCATTATGTTCTTTTCTCCGCCCCTTCTATCAACTTCATCCACTCTTACCGACCGTTTTTCACACTACTTCCGTCCTTCCATTCTCATCTTTCCTCTCCTTCCCTCTCCTTTGCAGTCATCTTACTTTTAATTCTCTTTTTATTCTTTTTCGGTCCATGTGTCTTATTTCTCCATCTAAGGAGTTTTTCCTCACATATTTATTTACTTTCAACTAAAGTTCGAGATAGGAAAGTAAGCAATACTTAACTTATACAAAGCATTCAGAATTATAATATTTTATGGAGGAGTTAGAAAGCTACTGATTCCTCCAAGCTACTGTATGTAAGGAAACAAACTTGTATCTCTATAATATACGAGGAAGGAATCTGTTTTTGTAACCAAGATTTCAAAGCAAAAGAGACTCCGATGCGCACACAAAAGATGTTCACCAAATTATTTATATATCTGGCAACAGGGGCCACGAATTTTGTTTCTGGCTGTACTTTTCGCTTCTCACTCCTATCTGTCTTTTATCTCTTGTCAAATATTTCTTTAATTCCATCTTGTTTAACTTTCTCCTTTATTGCACTGTAATTTTCTCGCCTCATAATTGCCTTTCTCCTCATTCTTCTCCTCTCCTTTCAGCTAAAAATTCTTCAACCTGAGTCATCTCTTTACCCCACCATTCCATCACCCCTAACTTTTCTCTCACCTCATTTTCACTCTCTCCTTATCACTCTTTTCACCTCCACGTCTCCAATTTCGTCGTCTCCCCCACCAATCCTTCACCCAACATTTCCTGAACTTCACTCAATCCATTTCATTACCTCGTCTCTCCCTCACTCACTCACTCACTCACCTTCCCTCTCACCCCACCGTTCTACCCTTTTCAAATACTGATAAGCCTCTGCCACCTCTCTTTTCATCTGATGCTTCCCACACCACAACCTCCCTTCTCTTCACCAACCCTCGACTTCTCTAGTTTTTCAAAATATAAAATATCTTTCCGTTCAACACACTCCTTATCTGCCAGTTTACTCTCTCACTCTCTCTCTCTCTCTCTCTCTCTCTCTCTCTCTCTCTCTCTCTCTCTCTCTCTCTCTCTCTCTCTCTTTGTGTGTGTGTGTGTGTGAAGCAAAAATAAGTTACGATGGATCAATAACATATATATGAGTTCGTAAATTTTCTATCGTCATTAAGTTTTTGTCTTTTCATTTATCCTTTTTTCTAACATTTCCTTCTATCTTCTTATCCGTGTCACAGCCTCATTTATGGCTGTACTCTCTCTCTATCTCTCCCTGCTTCCACTTTCCTCCCTCACTTTGTCCACAATCCTTTCCTCACACCACATGTAACCTCTTGTCACCCCCTTCGTCTCTCATCTCCCTTCCCTCGTTCCACTTCTACATCTTCTTTACTTTCCTCACATCTTCTTCATTTCCTTCACCCGACACACTCCAGTTTGTAGTGTGCCCCTTACACGCTTATATTTTTCAAACCTTATTGTGGTGGCGTTCTCATTTGCAGCGTCACGACTTCCACTACCAGATATCACACTTAACTCCACTACGGGCCTGGGCTACGTGATGGGGGGGAGGGAGGAGGGGATCATGGGAGTGGATGTTTGAGGCTGGGGTGCAATGGATTATGAGATGTGTGAAGGTGTGTTAGAGGAAAGTAGCAGGGTGGTGGTAGGTCATGTGATGTGAGTGGAGGTGGGCGAGATATAGGATAATAGTAGGGGAAAAAGAGATATTATTCTTTTTTCATTCCCTTGTTCTATGTATCTGAGTGGATGGTTGTGAAGATGGTAAAAATGCGAGGCTTCTAGCAGGTCATGATGTGAGTGGAGGAAATGAGAGGAGAGTAAAAGGATGGTAAGTCAATTGCTCACAATGTAATAAGAATTCACTCTGACCCTGACACACCACAAACGCACCTCAAAGTTCATTGGTGCTGTGATGTGTTTGTCCACTGGAATAGTTAGTATCCTTTAGTTACATCCATCTGTCCGGCGCTTGTTAAGGATTGCTATGTAAATGAAAAGTCAGTAATTTAATGGATGCCAATATAAAATGTAAAATTATTCCTAAAGATTTACTTACATTTATATCATAAAACTAATTTGCATATTATTATTCACTGCCTCCATAAATCTGTAATATTGTTCTCATGTATCCTGAAAGTTTGTCAAAGATCCAAAACGAAAAGAACAAAGGAAACAAAGACAAGTAGAAAAAGTATATGCCGAAGAGAAAGGAGGAAAATTAGGAGAGCCAGAGTTTTGTCTAGGGAGGAAACAAGCCTTAAGCCTCCTTCCATATTAAAGAAGACCCACCGCGTCCCTTCTTCTTCCTACTCCTCCCTTCCTTCCTTCTCCATCCCTTCCTTCCTTCTCCCTCCCTACTTCTTTCTCATTTCCTTCTTTATTTTCCCTCCCCTCTTTCTCATTTCCTTCTTAATTTTCCCTCTCCTCTTTCTTATTTCCTTCTTAATTTTCCCTCCCCTCCTTCTCATTTCCTTCTTCATTTTCCCTCCCCACTTTCTCCTTTCCTTCTTTATTTTCCCTTCCTTCTTTCTCTCGCCCATTTTTTTCTCCTTCATTTCTCCCTTATCCCTCCCTTCATTTTTCCCTTCTCCCTCCCTCTCCCTTTATCTTTCCCTTCTCCCTCCCTCTCCCTTTATCTATCTCCCATCGGTCTTACCTTCCTTTACCATTCTTCCATCCCTCTTACCTTCCCTCCTTCTCCCATCCCTCTTGCCTACCTTCCTTCTTTCTTCATTCCTACCTTCCCTCATGTTTCTCCCTCTCTCCATTCTTATTTCACCTTTCCTTCGTTTTCCTTCCTCCCTCCCTCCGTCTCTTCCTGTCTACCTTCAACCTCCTGCCTCCCATCTTCTTGCTATCCTTTTTCGTCCGTCTTTCTTTACTACTTTGTTCCCTAACTCTGAGAAGTTAGATGGAGCTCAGAGAGGAGAGTGAGAAGCTGGAATAGTGGAAGAAAAGAAAGGAAAGTCGCAGAGAATAATTTTAGTTACACGAGGGAAAATATACGAGAAGGCAGAAGAGGTCCATCCACGGTCAGGGAATTGAACGATTTGAATGTGTGAGCAGAGAGAAACGTAAGGGAATGAAAATGTAAGCCAATAAAATAACGTCAAAGAGAGGAAACTGTAAGAGATTTGAAGCTGTGAAAGAATGAAACGGTAAGCAAAAGAGAAGATAGCAAAGAGAAACGTAAGGGAATGAAACTGTAAGCCAAAAAAATAACGTCAAAGAGAGGAAACTGTAAGAGATTTGAAGCTGTGAAAGAATGAAACGGTAAGCAAAAGCGAAGATAAGAAAATGGAACAAAGAGCAGAGGAAACTGAAAGAGAATGAAACTGTATCCAAATGAAACAGTGAACAAATGAAACGAAGATCAAATGAAGCTGTGAACAAAGGAAACAGTAAGGGAATGAAGCTATGAACAAAGGAAACTGCAACGTAATGAAGCTGTGAACAAAGGAAACTGTATAAGGGAATGAAACAAATATGGTTGTCTAAGAAAAAGGAAAGAAAGCAGTACGAATGAATAGAAAGGTTGGAAAGAATGACTCGACCCCAGAACAGAGATGCTGGGGAAAAAACTAATCAAACTGGGATCTCTTCATTCTCTGTCTGTGCTTCCTATTCCCCTCCCCCCTCCCCCCCCTCCCCCCTCTCCCCCTTCACCCCCCCCCCCTCTCTCTCTCTCTCTCTCTCTCTCTCTCTCTCTCTCTCTCTCTCTCTCTCTCTCTCTCTCTCTCTCTCTCTCTCTCTCTCTCTCTCTCTCTCTCTCTCTCTCTCTCTCTCTCTCTCTCTCTCTCTCTCTCTCTCTCTCTCTCTCTCTCTCTCTCTCTCTCTCTCTCTCTCTCTCTCTGTGTGTATGTGTGTGTGTGTGTGTGTGTGTGTGTGTGTGTGTGTGTGTGTGTTTTCAGGTCTGTAGTTTCCCAGCCAAGTGTGTGTATTTGTCAGTGCAATATTTATGCAGCCTTAATGTTTGCAGCCGGTGGTAATAAATCATTCTGGCTATTAATCCGCCTTATTCAAATTGAAATACATTAATTAGATCTAAAGCAACACTATCAATTATTTTGAATGATGAATAAACATTTCCACCTTTTAAACAAGATATATGTACAATAGGTTTTGCCGTATCACGTGTTGCTAATGGTCTGCAATACCCATTCACAACCTCGCACTGAAAAGAAAAAATATTGTTCTCTCTGGAATTAAGGACTAATCAGGCAATGATAACATCAGTGTTCATTTGGTAATTGGGGTCTGAGCCAAGCGGAGATTCACATAATAATCTAGACAAAGTATATTGGAGTAGATGAGAACCTGAAACTGGAAAATGAATATGCTTCATTACATGTACTTGAGATACTATTAGTCATCATCTAACGTCTAAAATATAACTATTAAAGGCACTGTCGTTTACAATACAGCCAAGTACCCAGAAGTTTTGCAAATGTTATATAGTAAACTGACACACGAGTCACTTTGTTTCTAACACTGTAGTTAATATTTAGTCACTACGGTTCAAGGTTTCGTAAGTTTTCTTGAACATAAAACAATTACCATAATGTGCGATAAGAATGTAAAATATGACCTGAGCACGACCCAAAGCCACACAAGGGAGAGCATCGGTCAGAATCCACATATTGGATGAAAGACTTCTTTTATTGGTCCTTCTGTAATAGCTTGTGTAATCGAGCGATATAGTTGTCCCAGGTACGCAGGTGGAAGCCACAACCTTTTATGGAGGTAAATGTTATAGATAAAATGGAGGCTACTTATTCATCCAAACTATACCAAAGAAGAGACTACCACAGTACTGGCTGGTCATGTTGTGGTCCATCTTGGTGGCCTCGGTAGTCTCCACTTCACCGACATAACTCACTTCCTTAAATGGACAGAGTGTATGGGTGAGTGGACCTTTTGTGTGGCTCCACAGGCTGCCAGGAGAAATGGTCAGCCTATAGTGTTATTTTTATATTCTGGCCGAAAATGCAGGGTGATTCCCATTTTAAGTAATATGACCTTAAATACACGTTTCATGTAAATTCCAGTGTTTACACAACAGTACCTAGTTGTGTAAATTTTTGGGTGTAATTTGTCTTGGATTGTATTACATATATCGAAAATGCAAAGAAACGAAGTGGGGAGAGCCAGTAGTATTTTAGCCAGGTAAAACGAATGAGTTTTTTTTTTATTTTTAGTAGTTGTGGAATATCTCTCTATATTTATTCACAAAACACGTACCAGTAGCTTTTATGATGAGTCTCTGCGTGAGGTATACAATATTTTTATTTTATTAGTATTATGATCAGATCCTTGGGCTTCATTTAGAGGTAGAAGTTATTTTAACCAATGCAGCTCTGAGAGGATTTAAATACATGACCATTTAGTTGCCATCCCCAGTTTTTTTTATTTTTTTTAACTATTCATTTATACTTGTTTGGTTAAAGTCTTACCATAGTCCTTTTAAGGTGCGTCTGCATTTTTGCTATAACATTTAAAATGAATCATTTAATAAGTGTAGAATCAAAGTGATGATAGCGGTTTCATATAAAATGAAATTAAATGTAATCATATCAGCTCCATTAACTTTTACATAATAATAATAATAATAATAATATAGTGAAATCAACAATTCCCGGACAGAAAGTGGTATTGCCTTTCGCTTTTAGCACAATATTTTTTTTATTGCTGACGTGAACCATTTATTTTCCGGTTCTAGTTAATGTTTTGCTTTGAGGGAATGAGGGAAAGTAAGAGTTTCCAGGGAGTTTGGGGGTTAACACAAGTGGAAAGAAGAGAAAAGACTTAGTGACACTGACCTGGAAACAAAACTTTGAACGCTTAAGGGAGGTAATTCACTTTTGTTACATTGGAGTGCCTTGATTCCTCCAAAGTATTCCAGAAACAGGACCAGATGAACAAAAATAACGGTGTTCTGTTGCTTGGAATAGTTTGGAGGATTCAGTTGCTCCAGATTTACCAACACAAAATTTCCCCCTTAAGGGAGGTAATCAGTTGGGGCCAAATTGGATCCTACTTAGCCCTCCAAACCCTGCTAGGAAACCCATCCCTTAGGGTCCCTTCACACGACTCCATCCTGTCTTTTTCTTGGCTTAGTATAGACTAGAAAATATCCCCTCTAGCCTGAGTAGCCTCTATCTAACCTTGCCGAGATGTTCAAAAATTATTCTGATATATTTTCAAAAGGATGGGTAAGATCATTGGACCACGACTGTACATTCCTTCTTCTTGGTACACCTTCCTAGGTCTGAAAAACCTTCTGCCTTATTATCGTTTGTATTTATTTTTGTTTTTTTATATAATAATAATAATATTTCTTATTTATAATCTTTTATCATAATGTATTTATTTATTATTATTATTATTATTATTATTATTATTATTATTATTATTATTATTATTATCTCTCTCTAGGCTTCGTTTCTCTCCAATTTTCTCCATAAAGTCTATCCCATTTATCACTTGTATAGAAATGCCATTAAGGGTTGATGTTACCACGAGTTGCTCCTGAACTTTTGCCTTTATAAATAATACCCTGGAGATTTGCACTGTACTATTTATGCTTTCTTTTACAATAACAATAGTTAATTCAGTGCATATTATTTACAGTAATTACAGGACTTATAATTTACCGTCGTGACCTCTCCATTTACTATAGGATCACGTAAATTTGCAGGATATACTTAGTTAAAACAAGAGGACTTCCATAACTACTGCAACCTCCACATTACACAGTGAACTACAACTTATCACATATTAATTTTGCAATGGTTATGCACATTCCCTTTAACTCTCTCTTCTCTCTCTCTCCTCTCTCTCCTCTCTCTCTCTCTCTCTCAGCGTCCCCGGAATGAGAACGATCGCGCCATTTGCAAGTCAAGCCACTCGTTCTAATGACATTTAACGAGCCCTTGAGTCCCAGGAGGTGATTGTCAGACCAGGGTATTTACAAGCTCCAATAGGGGGGTCCAATTTTTTTTTTCTTTTCTTTTTCCCATTCGGAGTTCAAGTTCTGTTTCACGGTGGGCAAGTTGCATGCAGTGTTGTGCGGGTATTATACTTGATTTTAATCCTTTTTCATTGTGTGTTTTATTATTATTATCCCGTGTGACATTAATTTCCTTGCTTACCTTGATTTGACCATAATTATGAGGTATTTACCTACATATGTACAGTTGCCAAAATATAAATTGCAACAAATATTAATGGAACTTTAACCATAGTAATATCCACAACTATTTGTAGGGACTATAAGCATGTAATACAGAAGGAAATATACATATCCTTCGGTATTACATACTTATAATCCCTACAAACAATTATGGACATTAATAAACTTAAATGTTCTATTAAAAGCTGTTGCAATGTTTTTTAACCACATAACATACCGTCTGCACTATTTAGCTTGATGTTTCCGTGTACTTTACGTCGTTGACTTTAATTAGTAATTATATCTCGTGTGTACCTCATCACGTCCAGATATTTTCTAAACCAATGATTACTTTTCATTTCCCTCTGAGTAACATAATTCATTGTTGTAGTCATTTACGTTAGCAGGTTCATTATATCGTTTTACAAAGTATACGAATACTCTTACAGCTTTGCAAGTTTTTGGATACCACTGTCTTTTCTCATTTGCAACATACTCGTATCTCCCAATAATACACTTTGTTGTTTCAGTCGGTCACAGATTATTTTTTCTTTATTGTTTTTGTTTTTTCTGGTTTAAGGGATTGATATTTGGCGAATAGCACCACTTGTATTACCAGTAGGCTACCATGACCAACCACTACTCTTACTAAAGTTACAAACACATCACCAACAATATTACACGTACCATCACCGCTACCACTTACACTTACACCACTACCACTACCACTACCACTATTTATAGAAAATGTATCTGCTCAGTTTTTTTTTTTTTTATCTTGGAATTTTCGGTAAAAGTAATGCACTCCATGACAAAACTCAACTATGTACAGTATACAGTATACTTACGAAACGTGTATCGAAGATCACATTACTTAGAAAGGAGTCGTGTGTTTTCACCTGGATAAGAAAGACAAAGCAACACACACTATGATCAACAATATTATGAAAACTATCACCTTGTTCATTTTATTACCAACACGACCGTTACTATAATATCACGAAAAACAACACATCACCAACACTGCTATCTTTCCTTCCATTCTCTCTTCCCTTCCGCCTCCTCGCTCCAATGAGAACTGACTCTAATTCGGCAGAAAATCTCGCACTTTACGGGAATCTGCGAGCTAAGCCGGTTGACCCTTAAGGATGGAACTTTGTTGGCGCGAACGAGAAACATCTGAAGTCAATGATCCTTGTCTCGTAATTTCCACTTGAGTGAGTAATATGATATCCAATACCAATAGAATACTAGTCTATTGGTCTTGATGATATACAAAAGGTTGGGTTGGTTGTCGGTAGTGACGAAGGCAGACAGCTTTGAGTGTCTTGTCAAGGCGTGGGAGGGGAACTGGGTTGGAAGGAGAGGAAGAATAAACTTGTTTCGGGTAGTGATAGGAAGATATAGATAGAAATAATCATGTAACATTTATATATGTATATAAAGAAAAAGAATGAAATTAATAGATGGAAGGATGATCTCACTAGTGATGGAAGATAACGTAAGCGGGAGGGAGAAGGAGGTAGAGAGAAGGAACAGTAAACATAAAGGAATTAGAAGGAAAGAAGAAAAGTTAATGAAATGGAACATAGTAGTTTGAGACCGAAGGGGCATCAAACCCTTAAGGTACTATCCACATCACTGCAGGCAATGACCTTTATGGAGAGATAGATAGATAGAAATGGAATCGGTAAGAATGGTACTGTACGTAGTATAAAAATATAACAAGAAAGCACAAGAAAGTAAGAAAATGTTAGAAGTACAGATCAATGGAGAAGTTTGAAGGGAAGCTGCTGATGTCTGGTCTACAGACGAATAAAGTTCCGGGACCACGGTGGTGAAGTGAGTAATGAAGATAAATACAGAGAAAAATTAAGATCAGAATGAGATAAAATAGTAATGATAGCCAATGAGAGTAAAGGGAAGCTGCCAATGCTTGCTGTATGGAAAGGGCACATTACCGCTGTTGTGGCGAGGTAATATTATAAAGCGTTTGTGCCGGTGTCACGCCCGTCCGCTTCCAGTCCGGTTTTTTATTCGTCCGCTTTGAAGGGAAGGGATCACTCAGGACACAGCTGGGTGAGATTGCGTTTGTGTGTTGAAGGGGAGGGAGGGGAGACGTCGCCTGTAGTGGGGAGTGGTATATGCGTTTGTGTGTGTGTGTATGTGTGTGTGTTTGTGTGTGTTGAGGGGGGACAATGGGAAAGGGTTGTTTGTAGTATGTGTGGAGTGGTACATGTGTGTGTGTGTGTGTGTGTGTGTGTGTGTGTGTGTGTGGTGTGTGTGTGTGTGTGTGTGTGTGTGTGTGTGTGTGTGTGTGTGTGTGTGTGTGTGTGTGATGCACCTGGGTGAAGTGCACTCGAAATTTAATTTATTACTGCTTGGAGTTTTCTAATTATTGCCTCATCACCACCAACACCACCATCATTATCATCATCATCATCATCACCATCATCATCATCATTTTCTGGAGCAGCACTTTTCCACTGACAGCTTCTGGATCCATTTCTTCGTTAAGGATGTTTTCTGTAGTCATTGAATTGAAGGGCTACTGATTCCTCCAAATTATACTTAAAAATATAGATCACATACCCTGTAAATACTCTTTTTCTGAGCTACTAGTCTGTTTCTACACTTTCATGTACGGTGTTATCATTCTATACATGATGGACAATGGGGAGGAGACGACACACAAACACATTATGAGTGTTAATTTATTCCTGAGGAGAGAGGAAGGTATTAGAACATAATTATACCTTTAGTCTCTCATGACAATGCTGTTAGTTTCTTTCTCTCCCTCTGATACACACACAGACACACATATCTTCCCTCCAGTCTTCCTTTCTTCCAGTCGTTATTATACCTTAATTTAACACTATCTTTCTTCCCTTCCTTCTTTTGTCACAACCATTATTCTCCTGCTAATTATTTTCCCACCATTTTACACCCGTCAGGTAACCCTCCATCGTCTTATTCTCCTTGCCTCATTATCCCTGTTTCCCCCTGTCTTCTTTTTACCTCCTCCTCTTCCACCTTCCTCTCCCTTGCCTCATCCGTTTTCCTTTATTTCACATCGTAAACATCTTCTTCCTTGCATGCTATTTCATCGTTTTTGTTTCACACTTCCTGTTTTCTGTTAAGGGGAGTCATCTACTGTGGAAAATTGGAGGGCTCCTAATACCTCCATTACATGCCAGGAAACAGAATCCCTCCTCACGTTAGATGTGTTTTATGATAGAATCTAGATGGTATGCAGACTCCAATAAGTTTTCTCACAACACATTACTTCCATGAGAGGATAATGCAATGTTGATAAGTATAATGGTAACTACTTCCTCCATTATTTTACCAAGAAACAGGTTACCTTTACTCAGGGCAATTGTTTCTGTTTCTTAGCATAGTGTGAGGGAATTGGTATCCTATAATGTAGAAACAGTGTAGTATCCTCATAATCATATATAATTTTTATATTCATTGCATCTTGTTTCTTCTCTCGCTTTCGCTCCCCTTTGTCTCTTTGTGTTTGTTTGTATGTCTTTTTGACTGACTTGTTTATCTCTATCTATCTATCCACCTATCTTATATCTTCTTTATTCTTTTTTCTTCTCATCTTTCTTTGCTTCTCTCTACCTATCCATTCATCTCTTTCTCCTTTTTAAGTCACCTTTAGTGTTTTATTTCCTTTACCTCCTCCTCCTCCTCCTCTCTAGTTTCCCCAGATTTTTCCCTGGGAGAGTGAAAGTGAGTGTGTGGTGGAGGGTACGGGGGGAGGTGGAAGAGGGCTCAGGGGTGGTGGTGGTTGGGGGGCAGGTGAGGCCAGACGGGAAACCCAGACTTGAAGGAGATGGAGCAAGAAGGGTAGGAGGTTTCAAGAGGGATGGAGGGTAGAAGAAAGGTAGAGAAGAGGAGATGGAGGAAAAGATGGTGATGAAGGAATGGATGGAGAAGGAAGAGATCAGGTGGAGAGTTAGGTGGTGGTGATGATGATGATAGTTGGTGGAGGGAGGGAGGGAGGAGGGAGAGCAGAGATGTAAGGAGAGATGAGAACGATGCTGCTGCTGGTGATGAAGGATAAGGAAATGAAAAATGGAGTAGGTGATGGAGGGAGGGATGAAATAAAATAAATAAAGACATGAAGTTAGAGATGATGATGATGCCAGTGTTTGTGATGGAGAAGGTAATGACAATATTGGAGAAGCAATGGTTAGAAAAGGAAATGATGGATGAAGTAAGTGAGAAATGTTGGGATGGTGATGATGATGGTGATGATAATGATGATGGTGATGATAATGATGATGGTGATGGTGATGATAATAATGAGGATGATGATGATGATGATGGTGGTGGTGTTGCCCGGACGTGTTGGTCATATTGATGGAGGTATTGGGGAAGTAATGAAGGGATGGTGAGAAGATCTTTATGCTGGAAGGAATGGTGATGCAGGTGATGGATATGATAAACAAGAGGAGGAAAAAGGGTGATACTGAACGGAACTCAAACAATAGACAAAACATTTAGGAGGAATGAGGAGTTAATTAGAGAAACACACCACTATGAAGCAGACCCTAAATCAGATACTCTGTTTGTAGCCTCCGAAAACTCTTGAGATGACATTGGCAGAGTATGTTTGGCTAAGAAGGAAGGAATACAGGACATCATAGTACAATAGGGGAAGGGATATACGAAACTCGAGAGAGAGAGAGAGAGAGAGAGAGAGAGAGAGAGAGAGAGAGAGAGAGAGAGAGAGAGAGAGAGTGAGAAAGGAATTAGATTATGACGGGATGACTCAACCAAATGACCTTGTAAGACCCCATCAAAGGGGGAGGAGGGGAGGAGGGAGGATGGGTGGGAGGGGAAGGATATGATAACAAAGGGGAAGTTATGGCAAGGCTCAGGAAAGTATATAATTTTATGTTCTTCGTTAGCCAACACTCATGCAGTGTAAGACACCATCTGTCACAGGGAATAATGAAGTCTTGTACCACAAATATAATACAGGAAATGCTCATAAATGACAGGGGCACAGATGCGCTCCTCATATACCAAGAAGAATGGAGACTTGTCAGTAAACATAATACAGAAATACCAATAAATTACAGGAAGACAAACGCTTTCCCATAAACTAACAGTAACTGAATTACAGGGTAGGAGAACGCCAGTAGAAGTTATCACCAAAGTACCACCAAAGCCGTAACAAGATATCCATAAATTGAAGGAGAATGAATGGTGTCCCCATATGCTATCCCTAACTGTAATGCATCGTACATAATGATTATATAACACTGAAGAATTTATATTTTTACCATATAGAAAATAAACACATGATCATTGATTAGAAACACAAGAAAACTGCAATGCTGGGGCCAAAGTTATATATTATTGCTGTCAGAGAAAATCATATCCAGTTATCAATTGTGGTGACGAAGTGAAGAAGCAGAGAAAGTGAAGGGCAGTGAAGTAGATTTTTAGGAGAATAAATTAACGGTATCAGATAATAGTAATACTACAACGAGAGAGAGAGAGAGAGAGAGAGAGAGAGAGAGAGAGAGAGAGAGAGAGAGAGAGAGAGAGAGAGAGAGAGAGTAAAAAGTTTAAAAAGTTAAGAGAGGAAAGTAGATAAAAGAGAGAAATAAAAATAAGATGTACGAGGTAAGACAGACAGACAGACAGACAGACAGACGGAGAGACAGAGAACCACAGAGCTGGAAGTCCAAAGTGAGACCGTCCAACACAGTCAACACCCGCGGGTCGAAGAACATTGGAAATCGATCACTCAAGCTGGAGTTTCCCGTAGGAGTGAGGGGAGGGGGGAGGCAGAGAGGCAAGTTTGAAGGTTTTTAAAGGCAGGCAGGTTTTAGGTTTATTGTCGTGGAGACTGGAGTGGGTATTGAGGGACGAGGAGTGAGGAGTAGTAGGGGGTGAAGTGAGCTGTTTTTGTTTGTAAGTGGGAAGGAGTTATTTATTGTTTTTGGAGTGTGAGTAGTTTATGATTGCCTTCTTGCTGTTATTTAGTCTTTACGACATCCTTATGCAGAAAGGACAAAGTTTAGCCACATATGAGCGACAATGCACTTACCTTGATATAACTCCATCAAGTTAAAGTCTTAAGAGGGTAATCTGTCTGGGGATTAAGTCATTTTCGAAAATCAACGAATTAAATAATTTTCGAGAAACACCAAGGTAAGTGATTATCGAAAATTAGCTAAATGGATGATTTTCGAATATCAGAATATCAGCATATTATTTGATTCTCGAGAATCACTGAATTATGTGATTTTCGAGAATCAGTGATTTATGTGACATTTGAGAATTAAGTTAGTTTCGAAAAAAAAACCCAGTAAATTATGTGATTTTTGGGAATCAGCAAATAAAGTGATTTTCCAAAATCAGCGATTAAAGTGATTTTGGAAAATCAGTGAATTAAACTATTTTGAAAATCAGTTAATTAAATTATGTTTGAGAATCAAAGATTTAGGAGATTTTCGAAAATTAGCGAATTAGGTGAATTTCGGAAATCAGCGAATGAAGTTATTTTCGATTATCAGCGAATAATGTAATTTTCGAGAAATAGCGAATTAGGTGATCACCTAATTCGCTGATTCTCAAAAGTAACTTAATTCGCTGATCTTTAAATAACTTAATTCGCTGATTCTCGAAAATCACATAATTCAGTTATTCTCGAAAATCATATAATTTGCTGATTTTTTAAAATAATCCATATCGCTAATTTTCGATAATAACTTACCTTGGAGTTTCTCAAAAATTATTTAAATCGCTGATTTTCGAAAATGACTTAAATATCTGATTCTCGAAAATCACTTAAGATGAATCAATGATATCTCCAAACCATGGCCTTTAAGGGGTCAATCTTCAGGGTCGAATTGGAGGACTACCGATTCCTTCAAACTATGGCAGGGGACAGACCGTCTCAATATACGAGTAGGGCAACCGTTTGGTATCAATCAATAGCTTTCCAATTATGAAGAAGAGAATATCCCCTTAATATAGACTGAGGGGGGCGGAATAGTTTAATGCATCAATAGCTGGCTTGTCAAAGCCTCTTTAAGACTTGGAGGAGCAGCAAGAGGAGCAGGAGGATGAAAGGAAGGAAGGAAGGAAGGGACGACAGAGAGAGACATAAAGGCTGGCAGACAGAATCTATGGCTGAGGTCTATGTATTCTAGAGTCAACAAGATTTGTCCCACAATGCTCATTATTATCTCCAAGATTTATAGGATTCAGCTCCAACTAGGGTACTCTTATTTCCAAATCTATATAGCATAGTACACAAAAAATTTAATCCAATGCAGTATACTAAGAGGCTAAGCCAGTCTGTCTGATTAACGAGGGTCAGCAAGCATTCATAGAGTGTATCAGTTCATGAGAGAGAGTAAGATACAAATACCAGGGCAAAGAATAAACGGGAAACCGAGAAAAAAAGAGATTACAGAGTTGCTTCGACGCTGACAGAGGATTATAAATAATTAGAGGGAAGGAAGGACAAGGACGAGGGAGGAAAGCCGAGGGAAGGGAAAAAGAAGAGCGAGGGTAAAAAGAGGAAAATGGGATAATTATGATGAGTGAGGCTCAAGGGGGAGAAGGGGGAGAGGGAGGGAGGGACTGGAAGAAGAGAAGAATGATGGGAAGGAGGGGAGAGAAAAGAAAGGTGAAAAGAGGGCGTGAGAGTATTGAGGAGGGAGAGTAAAGAAGGAAAGAGAAAAGAATTAATAGGATGGGGAAATAGAGAACGAAAAGATATAGTAATTAAGAGCCAGAATGGAAAGAAAGAAGAGAGATGGATAAATGAAGGATGGAAAAAATGAAAAGTAAGATCAGTACGATGAGAGAGAGAGAGAGAGAGAGAGAGAGAGAGAGAGAGAGAGAGAGAGAGATGGAAATAGTGGTGAGTGAAAACAGAAGAGGAGGAAGATGAAGAAAAGTATCCACAAAGGAAATGAAGAGTGGGGGAAAAATTGAAGTGGTAGGAAGAGAAAAGGAGAATAGAAAGAAATGGGAGGGCAGTTTTGGGTGTGATAACAGAGGTGGGAAGGCGAGAGGAAAAATGACGTTGACGTGGAGAGAGAGAGAGAGAGAGAGAGAGAGAGAGAGAGAGAGAGAGAGAGAGAGAGAGAGAGAGAGAGAATGAAAGTCTGGAGAAGGGAGTGATATATAGAAGAGAAGGAAAGATATAAAGGAAAAGAAATATAAAAGGAGAAAGTTAAATTACGGTATATAGTGTTTATGTTTTCCTACTATAATTTGAACAATGTCTTGCTTCAGACCGCCTCCGCATATCCGTGAGCACTTTTTTCACAGACTACCTAAGCGATTGTGTACACCAACACAAAGGACTTTTTTGGAGACCTTCATAATTTCCGATTTCCGAAATTCCCCTTCAGTTCGCCTCAGTGGTGGATCCAATGCCAATTATGTGTTGTGTTGAGATCATGGAGTTTACATTTTTATACCTCCATAGTTAGTGCCGCCCCTTTCCTGTAGCCGCTGAGTGTAGCGTCACACCTCGTTCGAATGCCCTGCTCTAGTCACAGTTTTCCACTCTAATCATTTAGTACGACTGTAAAAAACATTATCTTAAGTGTTGTTATCAACCGGTATACCTTTCCCTCTCCATTATGACATACAGAAACGCAAGCAGGGTGGGTGGGTTTAGCCAACTAAGCCCACATAAAGGGCTACTGTAGATCAGGTAGTTTGGATAAGTAGCATTACATCTTCATGATGTCAACGCGAAAGAATGCGTATATTTGAACAGTACAATATAAGCATGTTAAAACTGAACATCATTAATAGTGACATGGAAAAAAAACAATTTTTTTCATGGTGAAAGACACTGCTTCCTTCATCTTGTATCTATGCTTATTATTCGTAAACGTAATGCAAGACAATAATTTTTTTAATTCTTTTAATAACAGGTATTTACAACTTGTAAACGCTACATTATACTCAATGTCGAAACATGTAATTGAGGATATGATACTGTTGTTGGAAGGGAACTCATGCATTATCGCATGGTAAAAAATGCCACTCAATTGTTATCGCCCTTTAGTTACTCCACGGGTTCGATTCCAGAAGAGTAATAGTTATACTCAATGGATATATTATGTGGAGTTGATGATGTTTCAGTTGTTGTTAATATTGTTTCACTAATATACGTTGCATTATGAATTATAGAGGAGTGATATGCTTAATGTGTTGTTGTTGTAGTTGTAGTTGTGTTGATCATGTACGTGTTGTTGTTGTTGTGTTAATCCTGTAAGTGTTGTTGTTGTTGTTGTTGTTATTGTAATCCTGTAAGTGTTGTTGATGTTGTAGATGTGTTAATCCTGTAAGTGTTGTTGTTATTGTTGTTGATCTTGTTGTTATGTAGGTGTGTTGTTGTTGTAGGTGTGTTAATCCTATAAGTGTTGTTGTTGTTGTTGTTGTTGTTGATCTTGTTGCACTAGTAAATGTTGCTTTATTAATTCAGCGTCCGGCCCGTCAGCCTCACATTGTCATCAAGGGCGTGAAATGGCTCGACGTTTTGGGAAATTAGAAACATAATTACCTTCTGGTGATTAATTACCTATTTTACTGGACGTGTAATGGTGGCGCTCGTGTTTTGTGTTCTGGTGTGTGTCTGTGTGAGTGATGACGGTGTTCTGTACGACTGGCTTTCACTCACCTCGCAAACTCTCTCTCTCTCTCTCTCTCTCTCTCTCTCTCTCTCTCTCTCTCTCTCTCTCTCTCTCTCTCTCTCAGCATTTTCACCTCACTGACAGGAGCAAAAGCAGTCATTATTAATATTACAGAAACTGACTGACATTTCGTATTGTCAAAACACCTGCCAACCAAACATTAAACTGAATAAGCAGAGCACAGTGTAGGTCTCATTTTAATACAAAGTGCCACATGACACCATATCATTAGGGCGTTTGTTTTGACTTTCTCATTTATTTCTAGCCGAATTAGCGTATGCAGATGACCTTTCCCATAATAACATAGTCCACCCATGGTCTTGATGTCTGGTGGTACTAAGGCAACTACTGTATGACGTCTTGATAACACTCTCTTCTAATTTCCAGGTGTTGATTTGGTTAATTTTTACACTGTTTCATTTCGTTTCCATTGAGATTGTTATTAATATGAGTTTCATTCATCTGTTTTCCTCAGTCTATATTTTTCATTTATTTCATCTCCCGACCTCTACCCTTTTCCTTTCTTTCACCATCTATTTCTCTCTCCCTCTTTATTTTTTTATTTTTTTTTCTCAACACCTTTCTAAGCCTTTTCTCTATTTTTACTGTTTTCTTTTTCTGCTGCCTCCCTCTTTCCAATCTCATACCTTTCCTCTCCTTTCCGTTTCTCTTTTCCTCTCCTCCTTCCATGCTTACACACCTACAACCAGTCTCTCCTTCCTCTGCCACTTCCACTCATACACACCCACCACCTGCCTTTCTCTCTC
>JAWQEG010004864.1:0-17500 GCA_033782935.1 Petrolisthes cinctipes
TCTCTCTCTCTCTCTCTCCTCTCTCTCTCTCCTCTCTCTCTCTCTCTCCTCTCTCTCTCTCTCTCTTGCTCTCTCTCTCCTCTCTCTCTTCTTGCTCTCTCTTCTCTCTTCTCTCTCTTGCCTCTCTCTCTCCTCTCCTCTCTCTCGCTTGCTCTCCTCTCTCTCCTCTCTCTCTGCTCTCTCTCTCTCTCTCTCTCTCTCTCTCCTCTCTCTCTCTCTCTCTCTCCTCTCTCTCTCTGCTCTCTCTCTCTCTCTCTCTCTTGCTCTCTCTCTCTCTCTCTCTCTCTCTCTCCTTGCTCTCTCTCTCTCTCTCTCTCTCTCTCTCTCTCTCTCTCTCTCTCTCTCTCTCTCTCTCTCTCTCTCTCTCTCTCCTCATCCAATTCATTCGCCTTCCTTTCCCTCCTCACCTCATTTCTACCCCCTTCTTCCCCTGCCTTCCTTCCTTTCCTCCCCGTAGGGGGGTATTGCCTGCAGTGATGGGAGCAATATTTTAAGGGTTTTGGCGCCCCTTCTTCAACTATCCCTCTTTTCATTTTATTTCCTTCCTGCTTGCTCTCACACCTCTCTATCACCTTCCTCTGGCGCTGTATGACCCCCGCTGTTACAGCGCCTAATTCAATCAATCGATCCTTCCTTCCTTCCTTACCCTGAACCTCTCCACCTCACTGCTGCCTTCAGTGAGCCCCAGTTTGTAAGTTCCGTCCTTCAGTAGACCCTGCATATTGAGGAAGGGCGGCCTGATGAGTGGCACGGTGAGGGAGGAGATGAAGACGCTGGTGTAGAAGGCCAGCAGGAGGAAGGTGGTGGTGATGATGGTGATGGTGAAGATGCGTCCGGCAAGCCCATCCACGTTAAACATCACCCTATCCTCCAAAATAATAATGATAGAGATGGTATTGGTGAAGTGGTGATGATGGTTATCGTATTGATTGCAATGATAGGCAACAATTATATTAATGATAGATGTAATAATAAAAGTACAGTACCAATATGTATTTAATGATAAACGTAAATCGAATTTTTGTACTGTATGTATTATTGCGGACAAAAGTATTCTTTCCACATAAGGGTGACTCTTGTAAACATTTGACTGCTTTTCTCTAATAGTGAGCTGTATATTTTTAGTGAATTTTAATTAAAAAGCAGCTCCTATTTTCCAGTAAACAGCTCACACTCAAACTGTAGCAATAACATCATACGAGTACAGAAAACAATGATAAGATAACTATATCACTCCTCCTGAGGGCAAAGAAATTTTTGTTCGCAATAGTACATACAAATATCGTCTATATCAGCCAAGTAAAGAAACTCATGGGCTTGCTGTGTAAATTTTAAAATATGAACCCGTATTCGACCACTGTAAACTGACTCTGAGCATTCCTTCTGTCCACACAGTGTTGTCAAGGCAAGGTGTGGGACCATAGGGAGAGGCAAGGTGTGGAACCATAGGGAGAAACAAGGTTTGGGACCAGAGAGAGACAAGGTGTGGTACCATAGGGAGAGACAAGGTGTGGGACCATAGGGAGAGACAAGGTGTGGGACCAGAGGGAGAGACAAGGTGTGGGACCAGAGGGAGAAACAAGGTGTGGGACCAGAGAGAGAGACAATACGTGGGACCAGAGAGTGACAAGGTGTGGTACCAGAGAGTGACAAGGTGTGGGACCAGAGGGAGAGACAAGGTGTGGGACCAGAGGGAGAGACAATGGTCGTGAGGGAGACGGATGAAAGGCAGTGGTTGGCGCCACACACAATGAAGTTGCTTAACGTGCTGCTTGTCTTCCCTCCCTCCCTTCATTGTCCTTTCGCCCCCCACCCCCCGCCCGTCTCTCTCTCTCATTCTCTCTCTCTCTCTCTCTCTCTCTCTATATATATATATATATATATATATATATATATATATATATATATATCAGAACAGTGCTGTAATTTACTAGGTAATGAGGAGAGTTATCTTTGGTATACTTTTCATCGTTCTCATAGACTAGTACGCATATCAAAACCAAACAGCCCTAGATCTGTTGTTTTATGAAGGCCCTTTGAAAATTACTAAATTCCCTCCTTTCCTCTCCCTTCCCTCTATTTCTTTGATGCTTTGATGCTTGCTTTTCCTCATCTCTATAACTTTCTCTCTCGTCCTAGAGAGTTCTATCTTTCTTTACTTCCTTCCCTCTCCAGTTCAATTCTTCCCTTCTGTCCCTCTCTATCCTCTTCTACTACCCCATGCATCCTACCCTTCCATCCCTCTCTCTCCCCCACACCTTGGTTAGAACAGAGAGACTGAACGGTGAACCAGGACTGTGCTGGGCTTGAGGTGGCGAGGAACGGTGAGTATGAGGAGAGCAAGTGGTGAGCCAGTGTCCCCACCACCACGAAGCACAACACCATCACCCACGCCTTGGGGCTCAGCTGACTGGTGAAACTGAACCAAGGATCTGTCCCGGGTTTCTTGATCACCAAGATATACCTGTGGTGGAGATAATAGTGTATCATTGTGATATAAAAGTGGTGATTATAAAAGTGTTATTATGTTATACTCGTGGATTGATATAAGATCTGTAGTGTACCATAAAATAGGTCCATTTTCTTTTATTGAGTGTGTAACCATATTCTAATTATCTGCCTGCCCTGTATTGTGATTCTTTTACCATTACATTCCTTCATGCAGATAGCCTATGCAATTTCTTTCAGCATATTCTCTTTGCCATTTTGTGTAATATCATTGTCTGCATACTCTTGCAAAATTTCCTGTATACAACATATGTATTATATATTTAATACCATAACCAAATACTCTTAGCTTTGTTAACGTCAGGTCCGCAGTAAAATGTCTATAGTGTTAACTTGTTTTGACACTAAGTCATTGGTTAGTCTCTCTCTTCCTTGAGCACATCAACAAGAGAGTTATAAACACTAGATCCTTCGGCTGAGAAGTTGTAGTGGATAAACCCTGACAGTGGCCTTACACAGGAGTCTTTCTTTAAGTAGCGGCACAACTTATAGTTGGTGGCTATAACACCCACCAACAAGTGGTGACCTCCGGAGAGTGCAGCTGCTGCAATCACCAACAAGTGGTGACCCCGGAGAGTGCAGCTGCTGCAATCACCAACAAGTGGTGACCCCGGAGAGTGCAGCAGCTGCAATCACCAACCGATCTCATTATGATATAGCTGTAGTGATATACGGTGTTATTGTGTGTTAATATTTTTTTCTTTTTTATATGTTCCGACACTGGGCATAGGCTTAATCAAGCCCGTTACCGTGGCCCAGGTCAACTGCTGCTCACACACACACAGGAAGACAGACCGACAGACACAGGCCTCTACCCAAGATAGGTGTATGTATGCTCGTCGTCTGGTGAATGGCAGGAGGTTGTAAACAGATCCAGAATTCATGTTTGTTTGTTTTGTATGAGGAACTGTTAGAAACTGTTATTAAGAAGGAAGTACAGTATTGATGGAAAATCTGGAGCAAATTATTCCTCCAAACTATTCCAAGCAACACTACAATTATTTTGGTTAATATGGTCTTGTTTCCTGGCATACCTTGGAGGAATCAAGACGCTCTAATGAACAAAACGTATAGACTACTGTCCCATTAGGTTTCTCATTATTAGAATCTACCCTTTGACTGTCAATGGTTTCTCCTTTTTCTAAGTTAGATTAATTATCTGTAGTTAGTCGGGATGAATTATGAATTACGACGTTGCTTGATATTATTAATGTTAACACAATCAATTTGGTGTTTATTTTTTAGAATTATATTAGAGTGCCTTGATTCCTCCTCCAAAGTATGCCAGGAAACGGGACCAGATTAACAAAAGTACTGGTGGTCTGTTGCTTGGAATATTTTGGATGAATCAATGACTCCAGATTTTATCACCTACACTGTACTACCCCTTTAAGGGACCCTGTGATGTAGTCAGAAAATTGGATGTTAATGAGTCCTTCAAATATTGCCACGAAACACCACCTATATTGAAGGAGCTTGTTTCGTGGCATAGTCAGGAGGAATCAGAAGACCCCAAGTCTTTTACAGTACACCATCACAGGGTCCTTGATAAATAAAAGTGTCTAGCAGTTCTACAAAAATAATAAAATAAAAAATGGATTCTTAATCACAAAACAAAGATCACTTACATTATATTTCCCAAAATGAATTCTTAATCAAACAACAAAGATCACTTACATAATATCTCCCGAGGGGTAGCAGAAGTCAAGGACCGCAGAACGAGCGGGTGTGGAGTCTAGACCTGTGACGATAATGTCCCCTCGCCCCTTCACCATCTCACCCACCAGACCACTCCACCGACCGCCATTAAGGTCACCGAATTCTCCGTCGGGGGAAGATTTGCAAGTGTACCTGATTGATTGTGAGGGAAATAATAAAAAAAAAATGTTAAGGTGGGGTAACTCATTTTTGGTCTATCATAGTGAATAGATTGCTGCAATGTATGCCAGCAAACGGGACCAGATTAACAAAAATAATGATGGCCTGTTGCTTGGAAAACTTTGGAGGAATCTGGAGTGTATACAAGAACAAGCCGCAGCCTTAATCCGAATGTTCTTGTTTCAGAATTTATCATCAAATATTCCCTTTGATTAATTAAGCCTTGAAAAGTTAAAGGTGATTATTTAATTGTGGGCTAACTGGAGACTACGTAACCCTTTGAATGCTGCAACAAAACAGATCCGTGACTACACTTTTTCACCCTCAAATTAGAATAACTGAAGTTCAAATTAAAACAACTGAAGTTTAAATTAAAACAACTGAACTTCAAATTAAAACACCTGAAGTATAATTTAAACAACCTGAAGATTAATTTAAAACTCCTGAAGTTTAATTTAAAACATTTGAAGTTTAATTTAAAAGAACTTAAGTTTAATTTAAAACATTTGAAGTTTAATTTAAATGAACTGAAGTTTTATTTAAAATAAATAAAATAAACTTTAAATTAATATAAAACAAATAATTTAATTAATTGATCGTAGACTATCTGTATGTATGATTTGTAATGTAAAGGAGATTTCCTTTGTACAATTACATAAACAATTACATAAATTACAATTACATAAACAATTACATAAATTACAATAACATAAACATTCTGGGAAAATTAAACATGATAATTACTGGGATTCCTTTACTGTTCGTCAAAAAAGGAAAAAAAAAAACTCACGTGGGATTTACAAAAATAAAAATAAATAGATAAATAAATAAATAATATAAAAATAAAATAAAGTATAAAAAATTACATTGCCTTTGTTTCAGTATTAAACTGAAATATTTAATTGTCATCATACTTAAGATCTTGGAACTGCATTGCACTCGGAAAATGTTTTTGTACTTGGTTGCAGGTTTTCAAACACAACATTGGCGTGATAGCCGATATGGCATTATCAATGCAGCGTTCCAGATATTGCAATCTATATTCTGTGTGTGTCATATTCTCTGGGGAAGTGTTCATCATAGAAGTACAATTAGCTGCCAGATCACTTTTCATAGTGGCTTTCACAGCACTCTTCAATGGGGTTTGTTTAGTGGAGCACTGTATGGGCTGGCCTGTAATATCTGTACACCGTAGAATGTTTATGTTATTGTAATTTATGTAATTGTTTATGTAATTGTAATTTATGTAATTGTTTTTGTAATTGTACAAAGGAAATCTCCTTTACATTACAAATCATACATACAGATAGTCTACGATCAATTAATTAAATTATTTGTATTATTTTAATTTAAAGTTCACTTATTTTAAATAAAACTTCAGTTCTTTTAAATTAAACTTCAAATGTTTTAGATTAAACTTCAGGTGTTTTAAATTAAACTTCAGGTAGTTTAAATTAAACTTCATGTGTTTTCATATGAAGTTCAGGTGTTTTAATTTGAAGTTCAGTTGTTTTAATATAAACTTCAGTTGTTTTAATTTGAACTTCAGTTATTTTAATTTGAGGGTGAAAAGGTGTAGTTTACTGAAGCGCTCTGTTTTCTGGCATAGTTTGAAGGCATCAGGAGCCATCAAAATTCCTCCAATTAAGTACTCACGTGAAGTTTAGGGTGATGCTGAGTAAGTTGAACATTTCTCCCATGAACCCACCGATCCGCAAATCCCCTCTCCTCCCTCTTTCCTGCTCTCCCGTCTCCTCTTCCCTTGTGTTGTATGCGAAGGGTTCCCACTATGAATAGAAGAGATGGTGTCAGAGATTATAGTCCGTAGAGAGAGTGAAAAATTACTGCCGTGGGGAAGAGAATGAAGGTTATACAATAGAGGGAATAACGAAGGGGCCGAGAACGGGAATGAATGGAGGGTACAGAGGAAAACATAAGGAAGAAAGACTATAAGAAGAGGGAATGATGAAGTGGCTAAGGAACCAAAGGAATGGAGGGTACAGAGGAAAACAAGGCCGAAAGACTAAAAGAAGAGGGAATGATGAAGGGGACGAGAACAGGAATGAATGGAGGGTACAGAGGAAAACATAAGGAGGAATGACTGAAAAGGGTTGTTTAGATGTGTGAGTCGGGGAGGATATTGTTTGGGAAAATGTTGTTTGTTTTGTTTAGGGGAGGAGTCAGCTCTCTAATTAATTCTGTTTACTTGTTACACCAAATGAAGCATAAGATCGCTTCGAAATCCCAAGGTTAACAATACTAACACGTCCCTTTACTGTCATTCATTGAAATACTGTAGCCTCTTCTGTTCGGTCGTAAACTTAGAGATACACTGTAGCGTGGGTGAGACGTTGCCTCCCCTCCGGCATGCTATGAACATTAAAGATTCACGGATTCTTGAAAATGTGTGTGTTTAATCACGAGAAAACAAATCTCAGAGTGCACCATCAGACGTGAGATGGGAAAGGATCTTAAGGGGGATAGCTTGTTTCAGGCGAAATAAAATCTGTGTAGCCCTCTGAGCAATTATTATTATTATTATTATTATTAGTAGTAGTAGTAGTAGTAGTAGTAGTAGTAGTAGTATAATTAAAATGCAGGAAAATATAATATCTATTGGTATACTGTAGTTTATGGTAGTTTTTCTATCGTAGTTTGGATGAATCAGTACCCCTCAAATCCAGTCAGAACAAATTATTCCCTTTAGTTATGACGGTGCTGTTTTAATTGTTGTTGGATAAAGAATCCCAAAACACTATGGATTCAAATTATAATCAATGAAACTTGGGTACATTGTTCATCTATGATTATTCTATGTAGACAGAAAGTGCAATAATCGTAATTCTAAATAAGGCATTATATTATTGTAGATATATACTATAATGATATTCTTGGAGAGCAGTGTTTGTCAGTAGAGGATGCTGTACATATTCTTTCAAGAAGTGTAAATATTGAACCCAGCCTTCCCCCGGCAACTCACTGTTGCCGTTAGACATCTCAGATGAAGCCCAGTCAGGTTTATTCTGCGATAGGCGTAGTTTTCAGAAGGGTAAGAGGGAATGGCCGACCCCTCTCCAAAATCCCTCATAGTTGACATCTGCACTCCCACAGGGGATTGTTGAGGGGGCAGGGGGTAGTGTCCAATGAGTATGGCTCGGTGAGGCAGGGACTGGGTGGGCTGGTACACCTCCCAAAACTGTACATGACCACCGGAGAACGACCTCTTCTTCTCTTGAGTGTCCCCCCACACAGCCAGCGTGACCTGAGAAACACCATGCATGTATAGCGTGTTTGGTTAACCTTTGAACCAAGACCAATAATACTAGTCTTATTGGTCTTGCTTTGAACGACACGAGTCTTTCCCTGTGACACTTCCATTCACTCTTCCACTCCCACTTCCATTCTCACAATCTCCTTCACTACCTCTCCCACTCCCACAATCTCTTCCACTACCTATTCAACTCCTTCTCCCCCTCCCACTCCCACAATCTCTTCCACTACGTCTCCCACTTCTTCTTTCACTCTCTCATTCCCTTTCCTACTCCCTCTTCCACTCTCACTCCCACTCACCAGGTTGTCCAAAGGAAGGTAGTATTGAGGGCTGAGTAGTGGGTCAAGGGTTGAGGCCACCACCAGCCAGGTCAACTTCCTTGCTGCCTCGGACATCTCGATCTGAGGAAGAGTAGATGAAAAAAGCAGGAGTAATAAGGGTGAAGGTAGGATGAGTGAATGCGGAGTAGGGGTTGAGTGGATGAAGAAAGCAGGAGTAAAGGTGGAGGTAGGATGAGTGAATGTGGAGTGGGGTTAAAGGGGAGACAGGGAGGAGAAAGAGTGGAAGAAGGGTGATTTTAGAGTTGATGTAGGGTGGATATCAAGTGAAGTTAAATAGGAGAGAGGGTGGAGAAAAAAGTGTAGAGAATGGGTACACGTAGAGAAGGAGGAGAGTAAATATGAAGTGAAGATGGGTGAATTATGAAGTGAAAGTACATGTGGTCAACGTTGTGTGAAACTGTATTATGTATTTCCCGACACCACCCACCTGCGTCCATTTGTACATATCCAACACGGTGCTCAGAGTGGAGACAAAGATTGGTTTCGTGTACACAGTCACGCCATTCAACTGTGGTCGGCTGTTCGCACTCTTCCCTTGCTGAAACGCCGTGACAGGGAGGGGACGCTTCGGAAAGGCCTCCACGATGCTTCGGAGTCGGTGTAGGTCTCGTGTGACGTTGATGACACTATTGGTGGTGGTAGTGGGTTTCTTGAATAGCGTCAGCCCAGTTCTGACCAGCTCTACGTCCTCTATAGACAGCATGCAGAGACGAGGGTGATGAATTATTTAATACTGCTGCATATTCCTTTCATCCTGACGAAAATGTGTGTGTGTGTGTGTGTGTGTGTGTGTGTGAGAGAGGGGGGTGGGGGGAGATGCGTCATATTCTATCGTGTGAAAGGTATATTGTGATGAAGGTGAGACATCATGGGAAAGAAAGAGCTTTATCATTCTTCATCATGACTGTCCAGGTGGCGCCACATCGCTCTTTGGTACGCAGTCTAGAGGCAAGAATTTTTTTTTTTAGTGCTGTGTAATATACAACATAATATACTTTCGTAAGGAACACATACTGACTTATTAACGAGCAAATGAACCAAGTTTCCTCGCATGCGATCAAACATAATTGAACAATGATACTAAAATATTGAGCAAGTGTGGGTCGATGATATACAAGACAAGCACTGTTGCATGTGTTGTCCAGGTTGGCGTGAGAAGAGTACTGCTTTTTTTTGTATTCGAATGCCAGTGTGCTACATAGGCTACATAGTTTTTTTTTTTTTTCCTCACTGTTCTCACCATCATTATACAGTGGAAAAAAGCTAACGAATGGCAGGGCAAAAGAACAAACATAAATACAGCCTGTCTCGTAAGTCAGAACCCATAGGGAAAAATCATTAAAATCACAAAATAATCCGAAAAATTTATTACAACATCTGTTCAAAGTATGCCCCGTTGTGTCGCATACATAACTCAAACAGCAATCTCCACAATCTCCACTGTGACAACACCTTCTGAATAAAAGACTCAGAAATTTCTTAACTCTCCTCCACACTGCGTGCTTTAAGGTGAATAATGCCCTCAATTTTTACCTCGTATGTCTTGGCTTTCAGTTTGACCCAGAAAAAAACAAAATGAAAATAAATAAATAATTAAGCGGAGTAAGATCAGTGTTCCTTGGTGAAAACACAACTTGTCCAGACCTACTACAGGCCCAGACTTATGGGACGTCCTGTGTAAGTCAGATACTTTATATATCTTGAATGGAAAAAGTGAGACAGTGGGGAGGTTGGGCGCTCTCTCTTCTACCTCATAAAATACTGTACCAAAATCCCGATATGTTCTAGTTTACATTTTTGCATTACTGAACAGAATTGAATTGTCGCCTTATCTCTCCTGCTTACACCATATTAATGCCTTATCCTCTCCACCTCCTCTCCTTCTATTATTCCTTCGTGTTTACTTACCCATTTTGTATCGCCTTTCCCCTCATCATACAGAGTCTTCCAATCCTTGAGTGGTCTTTCTTCTTTAATCTTTAATTAATTCATCATCCTTCTCACTATTTTCATTTTCCTTCCAGTACTTTGCGTGAGCATTGAGGATTGATTGGGTTAGGTCAGATAAGATTTGGTCAAGTCTGGTCAGATCAGATCAGGTTAGGTCATGTCAGGTCAAGTTAGATTAGGAAAGGTTTACATTCTACTGATCACAACAGTTATTTCTATTTCACATAACTTACAATAACCTACAGTACTCACCGCTGCCCACAACGAAGTACACTTCCTTGAAGGAGTAATGTTGAATGTAGTCGTGGAGGAGATGGAAAAGACCAGGGTATTGCTTCTCTCTACTTGCACCACCACCAACATCACTACCCATACCACCATCCACCATCACCATCACCATCACCACCACCACGGTGAGGCGGGGAATCATTGTACCTACTTTCTTACTTAAGGACCCTATGATCGTGTATGAAAATTAGAGGCTTCTGATTCTTCCTGATCATACCACGAAACGAGCTCCTTTCCTATAGGTGGTGTTTCGTGACAATATTCGAAGGACTCACTAACCTCCAATTTTTTTACTTCAACACAGGGCCCCTTAACTAATTTTTTTCTTTCTTATGATTTCTATTTCCGTTTTCCCTCCTTTTCGACACTTTATGTTTTCCTTTTTCCTATCTTTTTACACCATTTATATTTTCATCTTCCTATATTTTTCCTCTAATATACTTTCATTTTATTAGCAACATAGTCATATAACTGATCACATATATTCGTGGCCGATTTGATGGTCGACAAATTCACATCACGGACCCGTTGTTCTGCTAGCAAGTACAATAATCCTCTTTATGACCCAAGGCTATAGTCATTATCTCAAAAATTATAGCACACTTTCTTCACATACTTTTTCCAAACAGTCACCGACGACAATAAATATCTTGAAATATTAACACCAGTATGACTGTAGTTTGTCTGTCTTCCTACATGTAGTTTTTGTAGTAATAAATGGGGTAGTACAGTGTTGGTAAATCTGGAGCAACTAATTCCTCCAAACTATTCCAGGCAACAGGACACCATTATTTTTGTTCATCTGGTCCTGTTTCCTGGCATATTTTGGAGGAATCAAGGCGCTTCAATGTAATAAAAAGTATACTATCCCCTTAAACCACATGCAATATCCCTCAAAGGTCCTGTCACCTTCGACCATCAGAAGGATAGAAACAAGAAAGTCAGATGAAAGAGATTGATGATGGGCTTGATGACAGGCGTGCAAAATGACAGGTGTGGATTATGACAGATGTGTAGGGAACGTCAAGTTGAAAAGCCTTGCTCTTGACAATGTGAGGTGTTGGTGGGTTGTGACGAGCGTGGAAGGTGGTATGCGTATGACAGGTGTGTGTGTGTGTGTGTGTGTGTTTACTCGAGTGGCAACCAGGCGAGACTGACTGACTTGGAAGACCTGCAGGGGAGTACAGAAAGAAAGGAAGGAAGAGACAGACAGACAGACAGACATACATACATACATATAAACAGAGTGAGTGGCACGTGGGGAAAATAAATAAAAGGAGAGTCGTGTGATTAATGGAGGGAGAAGAATGCTATAATGACACGTGGATAATAAACCTAGCCCAGTATATCAATAAACACTAAGCCACTATTTTCTCCTTTCGAAAGTATTACTGTGTGAATGGCTTATAGTGAGTTATGGGCATTTACACAGACTACCCCTGGCTTTTAGAGAGACGATAATGGCTACCAAAGTGTCCCCATCAGTTTCCATTCAGTTTTATATAATGAATTTACTCGGTATCGTGCATATATTATCACCATATGTTACTCACTGTCTTTCATATTATACACAACTGGTCAATCTGCAACACTCTGGTCATCCACTCTTTCCTCTTTACTATATTATGGCCTTTGCTCCTTCAACCGTAATGTGTCTAGGCCTCCACTAAATTGGACATGATTGTGTTTGGGCCCCTCACACGCCTTTCAGAATTATTATTATTATTATTATTATTATTATTATTATTATTATTATTTTTATTTTTATTTTTATTTTTATTTTTATTTTTATTTTTATTTATATTTTTATTTTTATTTTTATTTTTATTTTTATTTTTATTTTTATTTTTATTTTTATTTTTATTTTTATTTTTATTATTATTATTATTATTATTATTATTATTATTATTATTATTATTATTATTATTATTATTACTATTATTATTTCTACTGGTGAGGATGTTGTCTTCTTTCTTGCCGTTTGTCCTCACCTTCCTTTATAGAGTAAAAAAATCGCATTGCTGAAGTAGAGGAATACGTTCACTTAAATTGATGACAGGTTTGGAGATGACAGGTGTGGGAGTAACAGGTGTGGAGTTGACAGGTGTGAAAGAGTCAGGTTCATGAATAATAGATGTTCCTATTCCTATAACGTGTATGTGTGAGTGTGTGTGTGCGCGTTGGTATGGGTGAGTGCGTGAGTATGTGTGTGTGCGAGTGTATGAGTATGTGTGAGTGTTTGAGAATGTATGAGTGAATGCGTGAGTATGTGTTAGTGCGTGAATATGTGTGAATGTGTCAGTGTGTATGATTTTGTGTGAGGACGTGAGTAATGTGTATTTTATGTATGTATGTATGTATGGATTTCTTAAAACAAGAAAGGTGTGGCCGACTTTGAAGCAACTACAGGTCCTACACTGTCATTATCTGTGTGTTTATGTTGCCGGGTGCGCGAGCGTATGTGTGTTTTTGTCAAGATTTAAAATCTGAGTGTATATTTGGATTATACTTATTCATGGGACTTCGACCCAGTGAAACAATGTGATTTGCTTGTAGAGGGAAACGTGTGTGTGTGTGTGTGTCTGTGGATTCAAAGCAGGGACTTTGGGTGGGAGTCCAGCTGGATTGACTACAGATAAGGCCCTTAAGTCGGTGGGAATGTAAACAAACGTATAGGCACTCCCCCAATAACACGATCTCTATAAACTTCACTGAATAAAATATCTGAAGGTATTTACTGTATAACACACACACATGTTTCTCTCTCTCTCTTGTTTATCAATTTATCTATCTATCTATCACTATCAATCAATATCACACACGGTACACACCCTATAATAAAATACGGCAGTGATTGTTAGAGGGAAAAGGGTCCGACCAACTCCACTTAGGCTACTATCCTACTGTCATTCCCATACAATAGGAAGCATTTCTTGATCCCAATTAACCTTTTATTATGTCACTAAAAGTTTTTTATTCAATGACTGACTGTACAACCAACCATGCATGGACCAATTAAAGTGACCAGGGCCAATATTCACAAAACATCTTAGAGTTGCAATTGTTTGTATTCCTGACATCACCATATTGTTTGAGGCTCATTTCAAAGCAGTGAATGGTGTTGTTATTCTATTAGTATGAACTTATATTGTGTTTTTGAGGCAGTGTAGGGTCTGGGCCAGTCCTTGCCATGAATGAACGCTTACGAACATAATTTTAACTCAAGAGAGAACTTTGCTTTTGTGAATACTGGCCCAGACCTCTTCCTCGGAGTTCCCACCCAAAAGTTCCTACTTCGAATCCAACAGGGGTCATATTCCCGAGGCATTTCTAGTTTCCTTATTTCCATCATTCCTTACTATTGTCTGACTACGTTAGAATTCATGCATTTAAAACTTATGAAATACCTTATGCAGTTGAATGAAATGCGTTCAGGTCAGTGTAATATTTATTTAATTTGCTGAACTGTAAACCTTAATATGAATGGAGATAATACACAGTATTATGCATGGTCCTCTAACCACTCGGTCACCTTCCCTACTACTTGTAAATCACAAATAAACTTTAGATAAAAGAGATTTAGTGAAGATTTTTCCTCTACGTATACCGTTTGAGTTATGAGGTGTGGCATCAGTCACTTTGGGGAGTGTGGAGGGGGGGGGGGACTTGCAGTAAAGGTCATCACTCAGCTCAGCTCAGGGCTTCAATTTTCTATCAGTTAATCGTCATGTTTGGGTAGGAAGTGCCAGTGCCGCCAAATGTTTGTTTTTCAGTTAAATTCGTATAGGATGAATTTATTTCGCTGCATCCTTCATATATTGTGTATTAATAAGTTTGATATTGATTACTGGACATAATATTTAGCATGTATACATTCCAATTATACCAAATGTCCATATTAAAAGAAGAGACGGCTACTTGCGTGTCAGCGTATCACCATCTCCGTTATAAATTCATACCACAGAGAGTGGGAAATGCTGGATGGGAGTTGCCATACGTCTCAACCATCCACAACTATTGAAAAATGTGTAGCACCTTCATTGTGGGCAACTGTAGCCTACACTTGTGATTTAATTATTAAGAACACTCATTACGTTGCTTCAGGACACTGCGGGTGAAATATGTATGTCTATGATGTTGATTGTCCATAACTCAGCGGGCCATTGTGTGTGGCAGGCAGAAGTGATGGCAGTGAGTAACTTCTTTGCCTAGATGATGTGTCTATTTTTAAGGGGTTAACTTCCCTGCTGAGGTGTAGCAGGCTTTGATAATGATGATTCTTGAATATTCCATAGATGCCTGCATAAAATTTGTCACAAATTGGTGTTTCACTTATTCAAACATGAAGGGACTTCGTGCAGGTCAGTGAGTTCTGTGTATAACATGCGTGTTGTTAAGTACCATTCTTTATCGGTATACTGTCACCCTTAGAAGACGAGTAATGAGTATTAATATTCTATCACCGCCGTCTGATAGCACGCGTTTCTGGAGACTGGATATATATATATATACACTGCACGTAGAAAATAATAATTTATTTTGACTGTGGATGCGTGAATGACAGGTATAGAGGTTTATATATAAACCTCAATTTACGATTCTTTACTTTTATATCTATATATCCTATGCCTTTGACATACAGAGACCTATAAGGCATTTCATCACTCCAGTGAAATCAAAGTGGCAGCTGTGTATTGTAGCGGCAGCTACTCTAGTCTTATGAGTTACCTCTCTTAAGTGTCTATAATCCTTAATTGGTAGGCAGTCTATAATAGGCAGTAGGCAGTTTAAGGAAAGGGGTTGAAAATGATAGAGGAATGGTGGGGAAGGAAAGGTGGGTTAGAAAAACAGAAATACAGTTGGAGAGCAAAGTTGGTGGGCTGTCCACCTTGCTGTTTTTGTTCATTGATCTGTGTACATGTGCATGTGTGCTTTACGTGTGGATTGTTGTTGGTTGTTGTGTTTGAGTGGTAAGCTAAAGCTAGCTAGTTGTCTTAATTATAAGGTGTTTAATGTTTTTTTTTTTTTTTTTTTTTTTTTTACAAGCATTGGTGGTTCAGTGGTAGAATTCTCGCCTGCCACGCTGTCACTAATTCAGCGAGACTGCGGACATATAAAGGTATTACAATATCATATGGGCAACAATAACAACCAATCAGAGAGCAGCGAGACGTGGTATGATGGGTCTCTTGATTCTGTAGCGTGTTAAGGTGGTGCGTGATCAAGAGTCCCACATTATGACCAATCAGGAAGCAACAAGCCGTGATGTGATGGGTCTCTGATTCTGTACACGTGGTAAGGTGGTGTTGGCTCACGAGTCCCATATTATGACCAATCAGCAATGAGGACTGATGCTTGTGGCGGATACATGATTCTTGCTGTCATAGTATAGTGTAATAGATTTCCATATTCTACTTTAAATAACTGACGTTCTTTAATATTTACCTCTAATACAAAACTACTGTACACCATACATCCCAGCATTGTATTTATAAAAGGGTTCTTCTATTGCCATTACCTATACATTTATTTTTTCTGTATTACTCTTGGTACTTGTTCTAACAATCCACGTACTTAATTTATTACCTATGAATATATTTTCTGCTCACTGAAGAACGTGATGTATTTACAGAATTACATGTTTATTGCCACTATGAGCTGTATTTTTGTTCTGCTCAAATATACTGTCGTTATTTTTTATATATATAAACATTATTTTGATGTGTATAGAATCATGCACATCAGAGTATTCACTATCGTTATAAACAAACATTATATTTGGCTTATGTACTGTAAGTATTTTTTTAATGATCACCTGAACATTTTCTTTATTATTGTCTAAGCTTCTCTCTATGCACTCCGAATTAGGATTGTTTACGTCTAAGCCCCCTTGGTCTTATCTACGACATGCATCCCTAAGTGGCTGCAGGGATGAGGTTAGAATCACCATCATCCGCCACCATTTATCCTATCACTTCCACTCTCTGCCTATTTCTTTCTCCTTTACCTTCATTACTCCTCAGTCCTCCCTCATCCTTCTCGTCTCTTTTCTCTTTCATTTTCAACACATTCTTCGACACAACTATATAATTACCGTTTACCATCACTACTTCTATATTCTCGGCTTTCCCACTCAGATCATCACAACCTTCTACCTCTGCCACTTCTCCTTCCCCTCCCTCCTTCACAGAGCTCCATTCTAAGCCTTTCCATCCCATCACCTCACTCACCTTCCCTCCCTTCCCTTCCCTTCCCATCCCATCTGTCTTATTCATTCCCTGTCTACTTTCACTTGGTCATCTCCCAATCTTTGTTACCTTTCCTCCACTTCCTCTTCTCACTATCATCCCACCATGCCTCCCCTCCCACACTACTATATTCTCTTCTATTTATTTATTTTCCTCTCTTTGGTCTTTACCGTTCCACCACACCTTCGCCTCCTACCCACGTCACCTCCCTATCTTGCTACACGCTCACCCTTCCCACCCCCACACCCCACATGGCCTCACAGCTATGAATGGACATCAAGCCCCACCCACTTCCACTTCCAACATTCTCTCTTCTACACCTTTCTCTCTCTCTCTCTCTCTCTCTCTCTCTCTCTCTCTCTCTCTCTCAGTTCATCTTCTCTACTCTTCTTTACCCCCATTCCCTTCTTCGTCTCACTCCCTTCTCTCGATTTCTTTCTTTCTTTCTCTCACTCACTCACTACCAAAGCCCTTCTTCTCTCCTCCTCCTCCTCCTTACTCCCTCCTTATCTCTATTTTCTCCTCATATTACTCACACCATCCTCCCTCCGCTTCCTCCTTCTCTACCTCCAGTATTCTCCCTCTGTCCAAATTATTTCTCCACTCTAGTCTCTCTCCTTTCCTATCTCCATCTCTTCATTCCTCTCATTTTATTCCTTCCCTTTCCTGTCAGTCCTATTTCATCCATTTTTGTTCTTTACATTATCTACTGTCACTCTTCATTCCTTGCCTCTCTTTTAATTCACATGTTTTCTGTCCAAATCCATAAAGCATAAATTATCCGTTACTCTCAGTCTTTCACACACACACACACACACACACACACACACACACACAACTCCTGAACACTACATACCGTCATCCATCTTTAATTCACCTTTACTACGACATAAACTCCTTCAGGTGTAGTACAGTACAATGTGTCGATGAATCTCTAATGAAACTGAACATGACTTTGCACAGGTGAAAAGATCCAGTATACATCTTGCATTAACCCTCAACTTACGCTCAAAACA
>JAWQEG010004864.1:20000-26397 GCA_033782935.1 Petrolisthes cinctipes
ACACGGTGGGTATGTGGCAATGAAGGGCGTCGTGACTTAGCGATGTTGACATGAATTCTGACATAGATAAATAAGATCACGTCCATTATCATCAATTCTTAATATAATTCCGCTCTTCATCGATGAAAATCACTCAAAACTCCTCCATACTCAGCAGTCTATTGCAACAAATACATCTTCCCTAAGTGGTGAGGCTGGGAACTACACACCACACCACACCACAACACATCATAACACAACATAACACACGTCCTGCTGGCTCCTGAAATAATAGCGCCTCACCCAAACTGTGCCACTCAGGGTTGTCGTAAAATGCTTGTTCTTCAATGAGAGGCAACACCAGAACGTGTAATTTACTCCATGAGGGCAGAGACAGCCTAACCACGGTGGAGCCAGCCAGCCAGCATGCATCTTGAATGAGGGATGAATGAGGGTCGAGGTGACAGGGTGGGATTGGGGTTCCAGTTAACGAGTATACAGCTACAATATATTATTATTATGTGTGTTGCAGACTCTGTGCATATACTGTCTTATTTCCTTAGCTACTGGATTACGTTTTTCATATGTTACTTTGCATATGTTCATTGTGCTTACTATCCGCAAAGAAGCTACTGAAAACATCCGAGAAATATAATGATCTAATCGCTGTGGTCAGCTTTTGAAGTTGATGGATTAGGAGGGAGTACAGGCGACGGGATGATGGCGCTCTTGAGAGTAATGATTAGTGATTCTCTCTCTCTCTCTCTCTCTCTCTCTCTCTCTCTCTCTCTCTCTCTCTCTCTGAAAAAAAATAAATGTGAAGCTAATAACGATGTTCTTGAAGTCTCCGATTACCTACTTTTTATCAAATGTAGAAATTAACTAAGAAAGTAATATTAACTCTCCGTGACTCCGACAAAGAGTGACACTGTGGTGGTGCCAGGGTGCTGCTGTTGCTGCTGTTGCTATTGCTGCTGTTGGTGCTGTTGTTGCTGCTGTTGTTGCTGTTGCTATTGCTGCTGTTGCTGCTGTTGCTATTGCTGCTGTTGGTGCTGTTGTTGCTGCTGCTGTTGCTGTTGCTGGTTGTTGAGGCGTTGTCATAGAATATCTTTGTTTTTATGTATCCGTGTTTCTTTGGTAATAATTCCCTGACAACTTAATTATAATGCCACGTTTGAGGGTATTTTTAAACATGGTGTAAAGTCGACTCATGTTTGGTATGTACGATCATAATCAAAAGTCCTGCCTTAGGAGAAAGTAAGTGAACATTTTGAATAACTCTTCTGAACCAATATTGCACTACACAAAAACAGCTACACGTATAATTTCACATTATTATTCTTGGTGGTTCATTTGAAGGTGTTACAGAACTATTTGGCGTGTCTGTACCTAATACCTCAATTCCTTCATGCTTGATTAAAGTAAAAAAAAAAAAAAAAAATAGACAAATAACAAAGACAAAAAACATAGACAAATAACAAAGCCAAAGTGGTGGATGTATTATGGTTGAAATGTTGGTGGATTGTCATGGAATTTTCACAGCCTTTCTGGGAAAATGTTCAGCTTTGGAAGAACAGGTGCTCAGACTTGTAGCTAAGGAAATTGCGTCTGGCTGAAAATCATACGTATGTTACTGAAACGAGTTGACGAAAGTACTGAATATCGACCAAGTCCTACAGTGCATGAAAAGATATTTTGTACACTTTGAAAGCTAAAAAAAATATAAAGATATAATAAGCATTCAGTGTTGGTAATGTTGACTCGGCAACACTATGCTTGTGGCTGCATATTATCCCAAGTACTTTACTTATGTAGTAATGTTACACGCCCCTGTCAGTCTCCCACACCCACACCACCATCAACACAACAGTGAGGTTGAGGCTTTTTGTTTACTCTTAAATTGAACCAGTGGCTTAGCATAGTGAGAGGGGGGCGGTGGGGTGAACGGGGTGTGGTGGGGTGCAACGGAATGCATGTGAGGTGAATGCCCCAAACATGATCAGGGAATACAGTGTCATACAATGTGAGTCGAATATGAGATGAATGTCAGATGAATAAGATGAAAGTGAGGTAAACAACCCAACCGTGATCCATTATCGGAAAGTTGAAGATGACGGACATCACCTTTTTATCTGACAGTAAATTTCGTAGCATCTTGAAGACAGTTTTCCATTCTGAAGTGACAGAAGACAAATGAGAACTACAGAGATTTGCCTCCACTTTGCATCCACATTATATATTCCCTATGATCTTGAATATCCCTTTGATAATTCCGGCATTTTTCCTTTGAGGCACCGCAAGCTCTCTCAGTTTGATAGTTTTCTATATTTATATTATTCATAGTCACTTCTCAGTTGAGTAGAATATAATAAAACAATATATATATAATGATAGTCATAAAAGCATACATTTTTATTTATTGCTACCTAAATTCCAGGCCTCCCTTTAAAGGCCCCAACTCATCGAGAATAAATCCCACGCCCTGTCAAAGCAGCTGGCTACTTAGTGAGCATTATTTACATTCCTCTCTCGCCCCCATGTCACTAAACCCTATAATCACTGACAGGACTGTTACTAGCTACACAGGCAACCCAAGCCACCATGTACAATGAGTGCCAATATACAGTCATGTCGTATAATCTGGTAATAACAAAAGCAGATGAGCTAAATATCTTGTACTACATTCCGCCGTGTGTCATGGGGTTTTCATAATGTTCCAAGAGTTACATTGAAACTTCGAACAGAACAAGGATAAGACTATAGACGCTCACTGTACTTGTGGAGCAAATAAAAACAGCTGATATATCTGTTGACCTTCTCGTGCATCGGTGACTCACAACACGCGTCATGTTCTTGTAACCTTGTCTGTCTCTGGTAATCCTTGTATGATTTCTCAGTATTCAGACACTGGATATGCTCATACTGACTTGTTCATTAGAGCGTCGTTTTAGCTGATACGGTTTATATCAACACTTTATATATTTATTCATTTGTATCTCTCTATCTTTGTTGGTACATTTCCTCTCGGTTCCCTCCCCCCCACACTCAGGGGAGTTTAGGTTTCGGTTTTGGCTCTCCTTCGGACCCTAACTACTTTCTTTCAATTCTTCGACTATCCCTTTTTACCTTCTGTTTTCTTCACAGATGCTTGCCGTCCCTCCTTTCTATCTTCTTCCTACAAGGTCTTCCAGGCCAAATGTGGTCTTCTTTCTTCCTCTGCAATTCTTCATATTACAGTATCCCCCTCCTCGAATACTCAAGTGTTAAAGCCGGGTCACGTATAAGAGAACGTTGGGTTGCGTAAGATAAATCTAGGTTATATATTATCTTGGCGTTATTATCTCTCTCTCTCTCTCTCTCTTTCTCTTTCTCCTTGCTAGCTACATGCGTGTCTCTCCTTTTTCTGTTTTTATTTCATCCACTTTATTCTCTCTTATATAGTCTTTCATCTGGCCTCCTCTTCATTCTTTTTCCTCCTCTTCCACTCCTTACTTTTCTTTCTCCTCCTCGTCCTCTTCCCCTTCTACTCCCGCCCATGTGGCCTTCATATTCCATGCCTGTTTACACAAGCCTGTAATATATAGTCTGCTACAGTCAAAACATTTTTTTATATATTGATTTTTTTCTGCATACCAGTTGCTTGGTACTGGATATGGATTCTAGTGTGGGAGTTCAAGGTGTGGGTGTCGTAGTAGGGGTAGGAGTGTGGGTGTGTGGCTACGGGTTTTTGTGGGGGTGTGGGTGTTAAAAATGTGGTTGTTGTTGTAGTAGTGAGAGTGTGGGTGTGTGGATGTGGGTGTTGTAATGTAAGTGAGTGTGGGTGTTGCAAATGCGGTTGTATTAGTGAGTGTGGGTGTGTAAATGTGGGTGTGGGTGTGCGTGTAGGTATATTGAGAGAGAGTGTGGGTGTTGGTGAAGGTGTATTAGAGAGAGAGTGTGTGTGTGTTAGTGCTATAGTGAGAGTGGGTGTGTAAGTCTGCAAATATATTATGTTAGCGAAGATGTGGGTGTGGATAATTATAAATGTGGATGACGATGTATTGTAAGTGGAGATGAGGGGGGCGAGGATGTGGTTTTGTGGATGTGGGTGGGGAAGGAGGCTAAGATAAATAAAATAATGTAACCCTCCCGCCGTGGTATACATAGGGTGTGGTGGGGATGCTGTGGGTGTGAGTGAAGTGAAGACAAGGATCTATCTGAAGTAGGCCAAAGGTTATTGAATATACATTTATATATTTATGTACGTGTGTGTGTGTGTGTGTGTGTGTGTGTGTGTGTGTATGTGTGTGAGTGAAGAGAGGAGAAAAATTGTGTTTGTGTGTGTGTGTGTGTGTGTGTGTGTGTGAAGAGAGGAGAAAAGTGGTGTGCTTGTGTGTCTGTGTGTGTGAAGAGAAAAGTAGAAAAGTGGTGTGTGTGTGTGAGTGTATAAAGAAAAAAGGAGAAAAGGTATGTGTGTGTGTGCGTGTGTGTGAAGAGAAAAGGAGAAAAGTTGTGTGTGTGTGTGTATGAAGAGAAAAGAAGAAAATTGGTGTGTGTTTGTGTGTGTATGTGTGTATGAAGAGAAAAGGAGAAAAGTGGTGTGTGTTTGTGTGTGTGTGTGTATGAAGAAAAAAGGAGAAAAGGTATGTGTGTGTGTGTGTGTATAAAGAGAAAAGGAGAAAAGTTGTGTGTGTTTGTGTGTGTGTAATTCCCATGATTCCCCACTGTCCATCCTATATAATATCCATCCATCTCACTTCTAACATAATATATACCCTACGTGAATCCACCTCATCCACACTGACACTCACCCTCACATCCGCATATATCCATCACCCCATGTCATCCAATCCTGTACACACACACACACACACACACACACACACACACACACACACATACACACAGCTCAGGTCAGCAGGTGTGGAGAGTGCACTTGGAATCACCGCTTAGAATCCAAATATTTACTCTACCCCCTCATGATCCTCCCTCTCTGAGTCCTGTGATCCTCTCTCTCTCTCTCTCTCTCTCTCTCTCTCTCTCTCTCTCTCTCTCTCTCTCTCTACCATCCTCTTTTTCCTTCTCTCCCCTCTCCCCCATCCTCTTTTTCCATCTCTCCCCACATCCTCTCTCTCCTCCTCTCCCCCTCCTCATCCTCTCTCTCCTTCTCTCCACTCGTCCCCCCCCCCCCACATGTAATCTCTTATTCCCCCTCCCTCTTTCCTATACCCATCTGAGCCTTCCTCCTTCCCTCTTGTATCTGGTAGTGTTGTTTTGGGTGAATAGGGGGGGCTTCCGACTCCCCCAAGTTACGTCAGGAAACAGCAGATCTCTTTAGTATTATATTGGGTCTATGATCTGTTGTGTAGCATCGTTTGGAGGAATCAGAATACCTCCAATTTCCCAACTTCAGTCGACCCCATTGAGTGAGAATTTCAGGCTGGTGTTGTGACAGTGAATTACATTAGGCATTGAATTGATCTTTGATACGATATTGAATTCCACTAAAGTGCATAGAGTACAAGGAGGAGTAAAGAGTAAGGAGGAGGAGTAAGAAATAAGGATGAGTAGTGAAAAAGGGAGTAAGGAGTAAGTAGGAGGAGTGAATGAGGAGAAATATTGCAAAAATAAGTAAGGAGTAATGAGGAGGAGTAAGGAATGAGGAGGAATATTGCAAAAAGAAGTAAGGAGTAAGGACGAGTATGGAATGAGAAGGAGTATATTGCAAAGAGTGAGTAAGGAATACAAGGAGGTTGCAAGGAGTAAAGTTGAGTAAATGGAAGAGTATAAAAGTTGCTGAAATTGAAGGGAGGTGAGGAATGTACACTATACCTTACCCTATTAACTGGCAGGGAACTCCAGGTGTAAACAAGGAGGATGGTGTGTGTTTACTGCAGTACACACACACACACACACACACACGAAAACAACAGGCACAGACGAAGACAAACACACGCACAACCACTAACACACACATACACACACACACACACACACAAACAGAAAAGCACAGGCAGACACCGAAAAAGACATCAACACCAGCAGCCTCAAGCACACACACACACACACACACACACACACGAAGACAACAACACACACACACGAATACAACACACACACACACACGAAAACAACAACAACAACACACACACGTAAACAACAACAACAACACACACACACACGAAAACAACAACAACAACACACACACGTAAACAACAACAACACACACACACACGAAAACAACACACACACACACACACGTAAACAACACACACACACAAACACACACCTCTGACTCATGCCTTACTCACACAGGGAAGGGCAGTGAAAGGTTTGTTGTAGTACTTTCGTCCATAATCGTATAAATAAGAGGAAGAAGGGTTAGACATTCACTTTCCCAGGTCCAGAGAGGAAGGAAGGAAGGATCGAAGGAAGGAAG